>JAQJVL010004148.1:0-49117 GCA_035578905.1 Stictocephala bisonia
TTTCGCCCCCCTTTAAACTCACAACTCAATCGAAATCCATAATCGCCCATATCTTGACGATCGGCGTCTTATGAATAAATAAATAAAATAAAAGAGTCTGACACCAGAAAGTTTCGACCGTCAAACATATCCCAAGTTTTGACGCCCATTTGGTTTTTAGTGAAGATTAACTGGAAAGCTAGACAAAGACGTGGTTTTCTTAATTTAAGTCGCCCTGCACATTGTGGAATATCTTGAAAAATGGGGAGATTCAGAGTAGATAGGATCTTTTTGAACTCTGAGAAGTGTCTCTTTGCATCTTGTATCTGGAGCTGTGTTGCACAGCACTAGAAGCTATAGTGGAAGAGTTGTAATGAGGCAGCCATTGATAGCCCACATCGCCCTATTTAGCTCTATATCAATATCTCGTACATGTGTACTGTTAAGCCACATGAGAGCTCAATATTCAACAGTTGAGTAAACCAGGGACAAAGCAGTAATATGCAGGATTTGTGCATGTTGGCTCCACACGCTGATGCAGCAAGTTGCTGTATGTGTTAGTTCAGGTTCTCACTTTAGCTGCTGTTCCCAAAATATGATATTGTTAGATTCTTATCAAGATTATTATCTGTATATACATCGGCCTGGATTTGAAACTGGCTCATTTACTAGACAACAATTCATATTTGATCTAGATTGATTACGGTTGCTTAGTAAATAGTTTTTTAATTAGCATAATACGTGTTGGTACATATACAGTACAAGTAAACGTCACACAACACAAATTTATTACAATATAAGCACAAAATGAACAAATATATTACAATACAAGTATAAAATGCACAAATATTATGGTGATCGATTTCGGTGAAACACCCTCACCTTCCTCAGACCAGAGGGATTCACAAAAGAATGTGAATCCCTCTGGTCTGAGGAAGGTGAGCTAATACATTGGTGTGCTAATTCCATCCTTCAGAGTTCGGAACTATTGGCATCGGAAGGAAGGAATCTGATTACTTCAGTAACACTGGTCAAAATGTTGGTTATGAAGAGTATAGGCAGATATAGGTTTTAAGGATTTTGGACTTTGTAATCATGCCTTATGGACTTTCATACGTTTTATGAGGGTTTCACTGATAAGATGCAATATTGGGCAGGGCAGTGCTGGCACTGGAGTTGATAAATTGAATTGATGGCATCACAGATGTGGTTTCCATGTATCTTGTTGGTTAAGGAGATAGTGGAGCTGGAAGATGAATTGGGCAGGTTTTGTAAAGATTAGAACTGAGTGGTTACTGGTCTTTAGAACAAGTTAGGATTAGGTAACTTAGGATGGACCAGGATTTTGTGGAGGTTTTTGTTTTGTCTGAAAGTGATAGTAGAGGTTTTTCTAGGAGATCTTTGGAGTAGAGGTTTTTCTAGGAGATCTTTGGAGTGAAATGAAGCTTTTATGATGTTGAAGCCATCTTTCAGGATTTGGTTGAGTTTCTGTTGGTAGTGGTGATAATTAGTGACAAGGGGTAGGCATTGGGAACTACTTCTGGTTTGGGGTTGGTTTTGGAACTAGGCTAAACAGACTTGGATTTTTAATAAGGTTGGTAGGGTAACCTCTCTTTTGGAAGGAAATGAAAAGTTGGTTATTGCATTTATCTAGGTTTCTGGGAAAGGATACCATATATTTGGCGTGGGTCCACTTACATAGGGTAGAGAGCGTTTGGTGTTGTTTTGTTGATAGCTGGTACAGTGAAGGTATTGATTGTTGTTTATTGGTAAGTTTGATGTGAATATCAGTTTGAAGAATGCCTCCTTCCAATCCGATTTCAACATCAAGAAACACTATAAGTTCAGAAGAGGATTGTCAAGTGGAATTCAAGGATGAAGTTTAGTAGTCTGTGAAGAAAGGTTGGTTTCAGAGTCAGTCCAGATCATAAAAATATCATCGATGAAACAGAAACCAGCAGATGGGTTGGACGGGTTGTTTTTGAAGAAAAGTCTTCTCCATGAAGAGGTTGGCATTTGAAGGGGCCATGCGGTACCTTTGATCTGGAGGTAGTTGATGCCAGAACTTTGTAAGTGTTTTTTTTTTCGAGGATTAATGAATCAGCTGAACTAGGAAGTAAGTGCTAGATTTGTTGTTTGGAGGGCATGTATATTAAGGAAGTGTTCAACAACAGCTAAGCCATGAGCGTGAGATATATTGGTGTACAGTGAAGTGGCATCAATGGTAACCAGTTTGGTGTTGGGGGATAGAGGTTGGGGGAGATTGGAAAGAAGACTAAGGAAATGATTGGTATCCTGGTCATGGGAAGGAAGTTGTACCAGAGGTTGGAGTTTGTCATCAACAAAGGCAGAAATACGTTCAGTAACAAAATTATAGCAGGTCACAATATGCCTACCAGGAGGAGGGATGGCACCTTGTTTTGGTAGAGTACAAAACTGTTGGTGGAATAGGTTGTTCATTGCTGGCAGTGGTTGGGTTTTGATGTTTAGCATGTGAAGATTGTTCAGTTCTTGATTGTGTTTTTTCGGTAGGGTCAAAGTCAAGTTTTTTGTAGGTGGAGGAATCGGAAAACTGGAGGTTGATTTCATCTGAACATAAGATAGATCACTTACCGCTTCCCTTCTACTCCTCCCCATCAGCAAACTTCATATAAAAACTGCACTAAAACCTGAGTGTTGCTCAATGGATATACAACCCCCACCACTGCCATCTACCCAGCAATAGTGGAAGCTCTCTTTTCTAACCTGAAGAAAGTGCCAGTGGCACAGAAAATTTGTGATGATGTGATTCTTTTGTATTTGTTTACTACTACTGTGGTGTTAATGGACTTGTCTTCTTAGTTAAGTTCGCTGATGTCCTATCTCTCCCAATGAATATACTAAATCCTGGCCTAGTGTCCTTTAACCTAACCTTAAATTTCTCATAAATATTGAAATTCATTTGGGTTCAGTAGTTTTCAGAGAACTCTATGTGGGGTACAGAACATTGTAATAATATATTTTAAGAATGTTTTTACGTTTGTAACAAAATAAGTTTTGAAGGGAGCTTGTTAAGGATCCTGTTTGTAAATATAGATAAATATTAATTCAACAAATTTGGATTTATATTTAGGGATAAATTGTGGTTGACTATCAATACTTTCAGACAAAAAAAATTGTGGTTTTGGTATAACAAGATTGATTAGAGTCAGTTTCTGAATTACATTCACCACATTAGACTTGAAATCAGGAGGAAGCAAGGTGGATGTCTAGGAAGTTACAATTAGAATGTGGCCTCTGAAACTGAGGTTAGTAAAACTTAAGTCAACAAATTAATTATTCTTCATGTGCTGATAATATTCCAGGCAGTTTTGGAAAAAATCCATCCCCATTAGTGTGTTTTTGATGTCATGAGCCTTGGCGGCTTTTATAACTGGGTGGTAGTCAGTGTCTGGATCTTGTGTTGGGGAGAGAACTGAGTATCTATCTGGCTTATAAATTAGCTGAAAATCAGGCCAATAGGTAGTTTGAATTCCACGTAAAGCTGTAAGTCCATACAGAGATTTGGACTAATAATGACTAAATGGCCCTTTCTGAGACTAAGTTTAACTCAGTAACAAGACTACACAGGTCATCCACACTCATGTAATCATTCATATTCACATTAAAATTTGCACAAATTGTGTCTGTGTATTAATTACATCTAAGAGAATGTATCTATTCTATAAATTCTCCTTTACTTTGTGGTTCTAAAATCGGAATGGTAGGACTGTATCAAAATTTTAATAACCTGAGTTACCTAGGAGTTGCTCTATCTCAACCTTTACCCTACCATCATCCTTGAGACGGTAATTAAAATGATCTAATGTACTTGATATGAATCTGTGTTTTAATTGAAGAGTACTTTTAAAAAAAACATATGTTTATTATTTTTACTTTATTATTGTTGTTTTTAAATGAATTACTGGGCCTTGCTTTGATTGTTCGAATATCTTGGTTATGTATAGTTTTATGTCAATTAAAGCTAAATGTTTTGTCATTCATTATTCTTCTGTTTTCTTAGTTCAATTTAATTGACATAAATATTCATTAAATACTATGGATAAACTTCTTCCTCCAGATAAACTTATTACAGACTCTAACTCACACAATTCTACCTATGAATGGCTTCATTGGAAATGTACTTTTGACAACTTTATATCTGGTGTAGAAAACATTGATGACAAAGGTAAGTTATCTCTTTTAGTAAACTATGTATCACCAACAGTCTACACATTGTTCAATGATTGTGACAAGTATTCAGATGCTATTGGAAAATTGACAGCTGCCTATGTGAAGCCTAAAAATGAAGTTTTCTCTCGTCATAAATTAGCAACTAGAAGCCAGGCACCACATGAGTCAGTGTCACAATATTTCACAATTTTACAAGAGTTAAGTCAAGATTGTGAATTTAAATCAGTATCTGCTCGAGAAAATAAAGAAGCTCATATATTAGACGCCTTAATACGAGGATTACATTCACAAGAAACTCGAATACGACTACTTGAAAACCACTCTCTCACATTGGAACAAGCTTATGAACAAGCTTTAGCTTTTGAAATGGCAAAGACACAATCAAGTTCTTATTTGAATACAGACAAATTTGTAAATGCTCTTCCAACACTGAACAAACATGTCACTGTTTTAGCTAATGAGACTGGATGCAATTCATGTACAGAGACTTTAGCTGTTGCCACAAATCAAAAATGTTACTTCTGTGGAAGACCAAAACATGCCAGAATTAAGAATTCAGTTCAAAAAATCATTTATTGTGGAAAATAAATTTTTTAATTAAAATTATAAGTTTATTAAACAAATAAAATGACAATTGAAGCACTGGATCTATGATTATTGAACAAGGCTCAATAGTGATTAAGAGGGATTTGGTCTGCCCTAGGAGCACACAGGACGCGTGTTTCGACTTCAGTTTGATGAGTTCCAGATCGTCAGTTCATCTCACGACGACACAATTCTCATCTGGGACTTCCTCAATCATTCCAACATGATAAACGACAAAGCTTGCCCCATGTTAGGCAAGTATTCATAAGTTATAATTGTAAGGATTTCAAATTTAGTTTAACACATTCGATGCTGAAAAAATATGTTAAAAACATGTAAGATACTAAAATAATATTTTGTACCAAAACAATACCTTATATAGTCAGGAAACAGGGTTGTTACACCAAATCCAGTTTATGGTCTCAATTTTGGTAGATCGGGGCTTCCGAAGTGATCGTCCGCCGGCGGTGGAGCCGCACATCGCAACGAAACCCATGCGCGCCGTGAGACGCCTGCCGCAATTAGTCGCGGCCGGTCGCATTCCTGAAGTTGAAATACGCCATACAGGAGTATCATTTCCGATATCAGAATCATCAGATTCATGAGAATCAGAGTCATCTGAAGCATTTCCCATCATTTGATGTTGGATTGGGTCATCAACTTCACCATCACTGTCGGCAGGACAAAGTCAGGAGCCGAAGATGGCCCAGGAGTTGGTTGAAACATTGCAGAAAAGAATAAAACGCACTCTACAAATATATTTACAATATAACACAAATCACAATACAATATAACACAACACGATACTAATGTTTCACTATTATACACAAAAATAAAATGGTAAAACTCCGATGCAAGCCAACTGGCTCAAAATAGCGCGATCCACGAACGGCGAACACTGAAACGTGACGCGAGACACAGGCAACAATGCAGCGCAAATCCGACCGTTATAAGGCAAGTGGCTGGACCACACTGAATTCCACAAACAAGCATTGCTTCGTCAACCGCCGGCAACAGTTGCGCTGCGCGCGCAGGCACGCTAACCCCCGCCAACTGGCTCAAAATGGCGCGATCCACGAATGAAGAACAAGGAAATGTGACGCGAGAAATAGGCTATAATGCGGCGCAAATCCGACCCTTCTAAGCCAAAGGGCTAGGCGACACTGAAGCGTACAAGATCCGTCCACCGCCGGCGACTTATCCACTGCTCGCGCAAGCACTGCTATCACTCGCGGGCGTGTGACCCGCACACAATGTGTTAAAGATTTTTTGTTAGTTAAAAGGGCTCTAGGCCAGGAAATAGTATATTATATGAGATAGAACATCATCAAACTTAAAAAAAAATTTAAACATTTGAGAAGAATGTAATGTTCCTGTATTTGTTTTTTACTACTGTAAGGTGTTGGTGGACTTGTTTTCTCAGGTAAGTTTGATGATGTCCTGTCTCTCCTAATATACAAATTTAGTTAAAGATATTCCCAAGATCTGTGTAAAAATATATTTTTTTCTTGTAAAGTGTTATCAACTAATGTTTGCAATTAATAGCGACTAATTATTACAGGGAATTTGAGATGGAAATGTCCAGAATAATAATTAATTCTTGTACATCCTCTACAATAACAAGAAGTGATAAGAAATAACTAAATAGAAACAATTTTCTTATGCAATAATGCAAAACAGATTCACTAGAGTAAACTTGTTTACAATTAAACTAACTATTCTACTAAGAAGCTTGGAAAAAGTAACTTACAAACCTGTATTAAACTTATTGACTTATGAAAGTGATGTATGTATGATATACTTTTAAATATTTAACTCATACTTCTATCATAACAATACATTATATTATACAGGGTGTCCCGTAAGTAAAGTGCCAAACTTCGGGAAATGGTTATATAGGTCAAAATAAAGAAAAATCAACGATCATTTTTTTTTCAAAAATGCTTTGTTTACCAGATTAACTTGACCCAATTAAATATTTCAAATTTGGCAGCTATTAGGAGTTATTAAACAAAAATTGCGGGAAAATGGCATTAAATGCTAAAATTTACTAAATACATGGGATTTAACCCATTCCCCTACTTTGACGGAACCATTCCGCGCCGCCGATAAGGGGCCCAGCTATACAATGACGGAACAGTTCTGCGACTGTAATAGTATGTTTGTTTCGTAACAGGTAGCAGCACTAATCAGTCTGTTTCGTTCCTATGGTTCCATACTGAGTATATCTTGTTGTTTCTTTTATTTTATGGGCTGTGGAGAACGTTAGAAGTCAGCTGTTAGTGACGTCACCTGTTAGTGTGCCAAGCCAAACCACTACCAGTGTAGTTGTTTGTAAACAATCGTGGCCGATCGTGCGTTGCGAAATAGTGAAATAGATCAGTATATTGGTGATTTAGATGATACTTTATTGAGTGATGAAGATATTGGGGCTTGTGACCGTATAACAAGAGAACAGTTATTATCAACTGACGATGAATATTCCGATGAGGAACATACTGTCACTGACAACAGGCCTACAACTGCTACGGTAAATAACATTGTTCAAGGTAGGCCTACGCCTAATATTGATACTATTAGTGATACATCGGACGATGAAGTGATAAATATAGTAAACCAAGATAGGCCTACTACTCCTAGTAATGATAATGTGCAAAACATAATTGAATTAGTTGCCTTAGGGAGATTAGGACAGTTAGAAACTCAATTTATTTGGGAAGAAGCTCCAAATGAACCACAACATTTTGTCTTTCATGGGGAGAATATTGGGGTCAATATACCTGATTCTGAACATCTAAATTCAGAACTAAAAGTATTTTTACAGTTTTGTAATTATGATTTTTTTTAAAAAATAGCTGTGGAAACTAACAGATATGTACAAAAATGTTTATCAGATCCAAACCGTAAAATAAAAATTTTAATTTTTTTCCATATTTTATTATTTAGCTGTTATTATGAGTGATTAAGGGGATATAAAATTATTAGAATAGTCATTTACAAGTCAAATTTACCAGTAGTCATTAGAATAGTCAAATATTAACCTTTAACCAAAAACTAAAAAAATCGGACAAAAAATAACTGAGACACATTGACATTTGTGTTGAATCCCTTTGTTTTTATCTTTTTTACTGCCACTTAACACAAATGTCAATGTGTCTTGGTTATTTTTTGTCCAATCATAACGGTTTTGATACTGACAGATTGGTAATAAAATTATCTAAAAAACCATGTTTTTAGTAAATTTTAGTACTTTATGCCGTTTTCCCACAATTTCCATTTAAAAATTTAAAATAGCAGCCATTTCAGTTGGATCAAGTAAATTGTTTTTTTTATAAAATATATCTTCATAATTGCAACATGCATACCTAGTTCATAAAGATCGGTTGAACCAACTCGGAAGATACAAATTCTTTTGTTAAAAAAACAAAATGGCAGATATCTGGTAAACAAAGCGTTTTTGGAAAAAAAATTATTGATTTTCTCTTTATTTAGACCTATATAACAATTTTCCGAAGTTTGGCACTTTACTTCAGGGCACTGTATAATCCCTACAGAACCCCAAAAAAAAGATATGGTATATGAATTTGTATGGTATATGAATTTAAAAGTAACAATTGTATGGCAACATTTATACTCCATTATTCTAGTAAACTTCCACCATGGTGGGCGTGTAGCCAGTGGTTTGGAAATATCCATGTGTTTTGTATTTCATCTTTTCTTGCGCGATCTTTCAAGGAACATTTATAAAAAGATGTCTAATTTCCTATCCCAAAACATAAGAAATGCATATGCTGTTATTCTGCTTGTATATAAGTTTTAGTATTATTTTTATTTTCACACAAGAGTATTTCTAATAATATTTTATCAATTTGTAGGTTATGAAGGTTAATCAGACGAAGTCTAACTAACGACTTGTTTCCACCGCAGCATAGATTGCTCCATAGCGGCTTCGCTTCAGCAATCAATAACTGTTCTCCGTAGAAGGAATTTGGTTTTTGTTTCAATTGACTGGTGCAGTGCGCACTATCCTGTGCACTAGTTAAAGTGCACGGTATGAGCCGTGCACTTGTTTAAACTCAGTTTATGTGACATAATTAAATAAGATTTAATTTTATGTTCCTCATTATCGTGTAAAACAGCTGTTAACGGTTGTGTTAATTTTAATTGAATAGAAAGAACTTTTATACCAGTTATTTATTGTAATGCATTAGTGAATACGCTATAGCAATATTTAATGTACATAATAGACATTGCTTAGGTGAATGGATGTAGTGTGAACGAAATGTTTGTCTTAAAGGTATTGCCGTGTGCTTTCCTGTAAGTTTTTCAATTGAATTAAAATTGTTTTAAGTTGTTTTTTTATATTATTTTCGTACATTATTTATTTAATGTTTTATACTAGATTTGTTTGTCGATGAGGTAATCAACGCGGCATAACTTTACTTCTGGTGTAGTTCAAAATTGAACTATTATGATAAATTTATGTTAAAAGTGTATTAAATTATGTTAAATATATAAATTATTTTTTCTACAAATTGAAAATTTTAGGCTTTTTATAATTAATTGTATAGTTGTTATGTATATTTTGTTGGCTTTTAAATATTTGTAAATATCATAAATAAAATTTATTTTAATGTGTGAAACGTTAATTTTGTTGATATAAATTTAAACAATTGAAAAATTTGTTATGTAATAGCATAAATTATCTAATGATATAATCTAATAACTTTTCATGTCTGGAATGGAGCACAAGACGGAAACGTTAGTTGTGATGTCCACAGGAACCCAACATACAGCTGATAAAAATGTTTCACTTCGATATTAAATGTACATAGCTGTCAATTTGTCTTACTTATTTATACTTGAATATAAGTTCCTTTACAGCTTACTCAGTTCCTTGCTGAGCAATAATCTATACTAGGATCCTACCAGAAACTCTCCTTAAACACACAAATAGCTATAGACATGATTGCAAAGTTAAAATTGTGGAAATCCTTTCCCTGCCCATACCTTCTCCATTGCAAAATGTTAATTAATGTTACACCACAAAAATAGTCTAATCCTTCTAACTATTATCTCTTCTACCCCATGTCATAGTTCTCAGTATTAGATAGACCTATATTCCACCCCCTTTCCACTTCCAACAATCAGCAATCTTTATTCATGTGCTATACTTTGTGGGCACTAACCACACCATTGCCAATTGTCTCGGAACTGTTGAAACTGAGTCAGACATGAAACATCCTGACCTGTCCTAAAGACCAGCACCCAGTTCTAATCCTTGTAACAAGAAATCTTGCAAAATCTGCCCTATTCATCTCCCAGCCACATCTTTTACCAGCTCCACTACCTCCTTAACCTACAAGATACCTGGAAACCACTCCTGTGATTCCACCAATCTAATTTATCAACTCCAGTGCCAGCACTGTCCTGCCCAATATATCGGCCTTACCAGTCAAACCCTTTTAAAACGCATGAATGGCCATAGACATGATTGCAAAGTCCAAAATCCTGAAAAACCTGTCTCTGCCCATACTCTTCTCCATAACCTTAATTTTGATCAGTGTTAACACCACTAAAGTAATCAGATCCCTACCTTCCCATGCCTATAGTTCCCAACTCCAAGGATGGAATTAGCACACCAATGTATAACAAAATTCCGTGACCCACCTAATCTGAACATAAGATAGACCAGAATCTACAGTTTCCGGTGACAGCCGCGTCAAGGTACTATCTACAATATTTACAAGATGACCAGACGTTTCGCCCATACTGTGATGTGGCATCCTCAGTGGTTTCTCTGAGACTGAAATCAGCAAGTGACCTTCCAGCTTTATAACAGGTGGTTGGGTGGGGACTGGTTGGCAGGTATGCTAGAGAGGGGGGCGGGGGCACGACCCACATGACCTACGGTCATTGGCCGAAAAATCAATATGGCTGATTCTTCCATTTTATTTCAATTTACTTAAAATGGGTTCCCATGTCTTTGGCAGCCATATACTATCATCCTTATTAAAATTATTTCTTCTTTTATATATTTCTATGGCTTCCCTTACGATTCTCGGGTAGTAATGTGGGATGTTGGCAAGGACTTTAGTTTTGTCAAATAAAATTCCATGATTACTTTTTGTGCTATGTTCAGCAACAGCAGACTTTTCCGTATCTTCATTCTTAGTATGCCTTATATGTTCCTTAATCCTTGTGGAAATTAACCTCTTGGTTTCCCCTATGTAGACTGACCCGCAACTACAAGGTATTTCATATACTCCAGGCATAGCTAGTGGAATTTTATCTGACTGGCCTCAGAAAATTCTTTAATCTATTCGGTGGCTTGTAAATGGTTTTTATATTTTCTTTACTTAATAGCCTGCCAATCTTTTCCGTTGTTCCCTTTATGTAGGTCACGTGGTTCGTGCCTCCGCCCCCCTCTCCAGCATACCTGCCAACCAGTCCCCACCCCACCACCTGTTTATAAAGCTGGAAGGTCACTTGCCGATTTCAGTCTCAGAGAAACCACTGAGGATGCCACATCACAGTATGGGCGAAACGTCTGGTCATCTTGTAAATATTGTAGATAGTACCTTGACGCGGTTGTCACCGGAAACTGTAGATTCTAGTTATGACACCGGCCGCTTAAGCCTAAGTTCTAAGAATAAGATAGACCACTTCCCTTCAACCCCTTCCCCATCAGTAAACTTCATATATATACTAACTGAAATACTGCATCTATACCTGAGTGTTGCTCTATGGATGTACAACCCCCACCACAGCCACCCACCACACACACACACACACACACACACACACACGCACACGCGCGCACGCACGCACACACACACACACACACACACCTCTCCCTCTCCCTCTCCCTCCCTCTCTCTCTCCTGAAGAAAATGCCAGTGGCATTGAACATTTGTTAGATTATGTGTTTATTTTTGTGTATGTTACTACTACTCTGGTGTTAGTGAACTTGTCTTCTAAGGTAAGTTTGCTGGTGTCCTATCTATTCAATATACTAATTCCTGGCCTAGTGCCCTTTAACCTGAACTAAAATATGTTTATGTTATAAGCAGTGTCTGTTAATTAAAGATGTATGTTTTCCATTGGATGAACTCTTGGATAGTATAATGCAGATGCTCAAGTAGCCAGATTTGTTATGGAAGTCTTGAAGTCCTATGGCAGTTGTCGCATGGATTCGGCTAGTATTGAAGAACAGTGTTTTTCTGTATGATGGTTCTTTTCTTGAAGAGGCTTAGATGGTAATCAGTTGCCTCTGTGTCTCGTATTGTAACGGTGGCTGTAACCAGTTCTTGTTTGCCCTGTTCTTATTGCAAACATGGTTGTCTCTTGGATGTAAACGTTTATAACAGTAAAGATCACCGATTCCCCGAAAACTGCTTGAAATGTGTCCAATAGTCCTAGTTCTTTAAGACAGTAGTAGAGTTTGGTCGGTAGCGTAGTTGGTTCAATCCCAGCTTCATGTGCTAAAGGTTCTCAGTTCGATCCCAATCAGAGTCAATACATTTTGAGAAGGATCAGCTGATAACCACCGGCTGTTCATTTGTCATTGGGCTATTAATTAATGACACTTTCTAAGGAATAGTCGACCTTAGTTTGTAACAATGACTACATTCGCTCATCTACACTCATCACACTCAATCGAAATCCATAATCGCCCATATCTTGACGATCGGCGTCTTATGAATAAATAAATAAAATAAAAGAGTCTGACACCAGAAAGTTTCGACCGTCAAACATATCCCAAGTTTTGACGCCCATTTGGTTTTTAGTGAAGATTAACTGGAAAGCTAGACAAAGACGTGGTTTTCTTAATTTAAGTCGCCCTGCACATTGTGGAATATCTTGAAAAATGGGGAGATTCAGAGTAGATAGGATCTTTTTGAACTCTGAGAAGTGTCTCTTTGCATCTTGTATCTGGAGCTGTGTTGCACAGCACTAGAAGCTATAGTGGAAGAGTTGTAATGAGGCAGCCATTGATAGCCCACATCGCCCTATTTAGCTCTATATCAATATCTCGTACATGTGTACTGTTAAGCCACATGAGAGCTCAATATTCAACAGTTGAGTAAACCAGGGACAAAGCAGTAATATGCAGGATTTGTGCATGTTGGCTCCACACGCTGATGCAGCAAGTTGCTGTATGTGTTAGTTCAGGTTCTCACTTTAGCTGCTGTTCCCAAAATATGATATTGTTAGATTCTTATCAAGATTATTATCTGTATATACATCGGCCTGGATTTGAAACTGGCTCATTTACTAGACAACAATTCATATTTGATCTAGATTGATTACGGTTGCTTAGTAAATAGTTTTTTAATTAGCATAATACGTGTTGGTACATATACAGTACAAGTAAACGTCACACAACACAAATTTATTACAATATAAGCACAAAATGAACAAATATATTACAATACAAGTATAAAATGCACAAATATTATGGTGATCGATTTCGGTGAAACACCCTCACCTTCCTCAGACCAGAGGGATTCACAAAAGAATGTGAATCCCTCTGGTCTGAGGAAGGTGAGCTAATACATTGGTGTGCTAATTCCATCCTTCAGAGTTCGGAACTATTGGCATCGGAAGGAAGGAATCTGATTACTTCAGTAACACTGGTCAAAATGTTGGTTATGAAGAGTATAGGCAGATATAGGTTTTAAGGATTTTGGACTTTGTAATCATGCCTTATGGACTTTCATACGTTTTATGAGGGTTTCACTGATAAGATGCAATATTGGGCAGGGCAGTGCTGGCACTGGAGTTGATAAATTGAATTGATGGCATCACAGATGTGGTTTCCATGTATCTTGTTGGTTAAGGAGATAGTGGAGCTGGAAGATGAATTGGGCAGGTTTTGTAAAGATTAGAACTGAGTGGTTACTGGTCTTTAGAACAAGTTAGGATTAGGTAACTTAGGATGGACCAGGATTTTGTGGAGGTTTTTGTTTTGTCTGAAAGTGATAGTAGAGGTTTTTCTAGGAGATCTTTGGAGTAGAGGTTTTTCTAGGAGATCTTTGGAGTGAAATGAAGCTTTTATGATGTTGAAGCCATCTTTCAGGATTTGGTTGAGTTTCTGTTGGTAGTGGTGATAATTAGTGACAAGGGGTAGGCATTGGGAACTACTTCTGGTTTGGGGTTGGTTTTGGAACTAGGCTAAACAGACTTGGATTTTTAATAAGGTTGGTAGGGTAACCTCTCTTTTGGAAGGAAATGAAAAGTTGGTTATTGCATTTATCTAGGTTTCTGGGAAAGGATACCATATATTTGGCGTGGGTCCACTTACATAGGGTAGAGAGCGTTTGGTGTTGTTTTGTTGATAGCTGGTACAGTGAAGGTATTGATTGTTGTTTATTGGTAAGTTTGATGTGAATATCAGTTTGAAGAATGCCTCCTTCCAATCCGATTTCAACATCAAGAAACACTATAAGTTCAGAAGAGGATTGTCAAGTGGAATTCAAGGATGAAGTTTAGTAGTCTGTGAAGAAAGGTTGGTTTCAGAGTCAGTCCAGATCATAAAAATATCATCGATGAAACAGAAACCAGCAGATGGGTTGGACGGGTTGTTTTTGAAGAAAAGTCTTCTCCATGAAGAGGTTGGCATTTGAAGGGGCCATGCGGTACCTTTGATCTGGAGGTAGTTGATGCCAGAACTTTGTAAGTGTTTTTTTTTTCGAGGATTAATGAATCAGCTGAACTAGGAAGTAAGTGCTAGATTTGTTGTTTGGAGGGCATGTATATTAAGGAAGTGTTCAACAACAGCTAAGCCATGAGCGTGAGATATATTGGTGTACAGTGAAGTGGCATCAATGGTAACCAGTTTGGTGTTGGGGGATAGAGGTTGGGGGAGATTGGAAAGAAGACTAAGGAAATGATTGGTATCCTGGTCATGGGAAGGAAGTTGTACCAGAGGTTGGAGTTTGTCATCAACAAAGGCAGAAATACGTTCAGTAACAAAATTATAGCAGGTCACAATATGCCTACCAGGAGGAGGGATGGCACCTTGTTTTGGTAGAGTACAAAACTGTTGGTGGAATAGGTTGTTCATTGCTGGCAGTGGTTGGGTTTTGATGTTTAGCATGTGAAGATTGTTCAGTTCTTGATTGTGTTTTTTCGGTAGGGTCAAAGTCAAGTTTTTTGTAGGTGGAGGAATCGGAAAACTGGAGGTTGATTTCATCTGAACATAAGATAGATCACTTACCGCTTCCCTTCTACTCCTCCCCATCAGCAAACTTCATATAAAAACTGCACTAAAACCTGAGTGTTGCTCAATGGATATACAACCCCCACCACTGCCATCTACCCAGCAATAGTGGAAGCTCTCTTTTCTAACCTGAAGAAAGTGCCAGTGGCACAGAAAATTTGTGATGATGTGATTCTTTTGTATTTGTTTACTACTACTGTGGTGTTAATGGACTTGTCTTCTTAGTTAAGTTCGCTGATGTCCTATCTCTCCCAATGAATATACTAAATCCTGGCCTAGTGTCCTTTAACCTAACCTTAAATTTCTCATAAATATTGAAATTCATTTGGGTTCAGTAGTTTTCAGAGAACTCTATGTGGGGTACAGAACATTGTAATAATATATTTTAAGAATGTTTTTACGTTTGTAACAAAATAAGTTTTGAAGGGAGCTTGTTAAGGATCCTGTTTGTAAATATAGATAAATATTAATTCAACAAATTTGGATTTATATTTAGGGATAAATTGTGGTTGACTATCAATACTTTCAGACAAAAAAAATTGTGGTTTTGGTATAACAAGATTGATTAGAGTCAGTTTCTGAATTACATTCACCACATTAGACTTGAAATCAGGAGGAAGCAAGGTGGATGTCTAGGAAGTTACAATTAGAATGTGGCCTCTGAAACTGAGGTTAGTAAAACTTAAGTCAACAAATTAATTATTCTTCATGTGCTGATAATATTCCAGGCAGTTTTGGAAAAAATCCATCCCCATTAGTGTGTTTTTGATGTCATGAGCCTTGGCGGCTTTTATAACTGGGTGGTAGTCAGTGTCTGGATCTTGTGTTGGGGAGAGAACTGAGTATCTATCTGGCTTATAAATTAGCTGAAAATCAGGCCAATAGGTAGTTTGAATTCCACGTAAAGCTGTAAGTCCATACAGAGATTTGGACTAATAATGACTAAATGGCCCTTTCTGAGACTAAGTTTAACTCAGTAACAAGACTACACAGGTCATCCACACTCATGTAATCATTCATATTCACATTAAAATTTGCACAAATTGTGTCTGTGTATTAATTACATCTAAGAGAATGTATCTATTCTATAAATTCTCCTTTACTTTGTGGTTCTAAAATCGGAATGGTAGGACTGTATCAAAATTTTAATAACCTGAGTTACCTAGGAGTTGCTCTATCTCAACCTTTACCCTACCATCATCCTTGAGACGGTAATTAAAATGATCTAATGTACTTGATATGAATCTGTGTTTTAATTGAAGAGTACTTTTAAAAAAAACATATGTTTATTATTTTTACTTTATTATTGTTGTTTTTAAATGAATTACTGGGCCTTGCTTTGATTGTTCGAATATCTTGGTTATGTATAGTTTTATGTCAATTAAAGCTAAATGTTTTGTCATTCATTATTCTTCTGTTTTCTTAGTTCAATTTAATTGACATAAATATTCATTAAATACTATGGATAAACTTCTTCCTCCAGATAAACTTATTACAGACTCTAACTCACACAATTCTACCTATGAATGGCTTCATTGGAAATGTACTTTTGACAACTTTATATCTGGTGTAGAAAACATTGATGACAAAGGTAAGTTATCTCTTTTAGTAAACTATGTATCACCAACAGTCTACACATTGTTCAATGATTGTGACAAGTATTCAGATGCTATTGGAAAATTGACAGCTGCCTATGTGAAGCCTAAAAATGAAGTTTTCTCTCGTCATAAATTAGCAACTAGAAGCCAGGCACCACATGAGTCAGTGTCACAATATTTCACAATTTTACAAGAGTTAAGTCAAGATTGTGAATTTAAATCAGTATCTGCTCGAGAAAATAAAGAAGCTCATATATTAGACGCCTTAATACGAGGATTACATTCACAAGAAACTCGAATACGACTACTTGAAAACCACTCTCTCACATTGGAACAAGCTTATGAACAAGCTTTAGCTTTTGAAATGGCAAAGACACAATCAAGTTCTTATTTGAATACAGACAAATTTGTAAATGCTCTTCCAACACTGAACAAACATGTCACTGTTTTAGCTAATGAGACTGGATGCAATTCATGTACAGAGACTTTAGCTGTTGCCACAAATCAAAAATGTTACTTCTGTGGAAGACCAAAACATGCCAGAATTAAGTGTCCAGCAAAAGAAGCTACATGTCATTACTGCAACAAAATAGGTCATTTTGCAATAGTGTGCCGTTCAAAATCTAACAAATCAAAAATAGCTGCTTCTTCCACAGGCGTCAAATCAACGAACGATTTTGCTGAAGGTAATGTAATTTCAGTAATTGCTCCTGCATGTTTGTCTAAAACACTGGTTGATTTAACTGTTAATGGAGTGAATGCCAAAGCTTTAGTAGATAGTGGGAGCTCTTCAAGCTACATAGACGAACAATTTGCAAAAGATCTAAGTTTAGTTCTGAAACCTCAATCTAATAAAATATCAATGGCTTCCAAGTCATTATCATGCACAATTAAGTATACCTGTAATGTAAACTTGGAACTAAAAGATCAGTATTTCAAACATTTTCCAGTTTCAGTATTACCAAATTCTTGTGTTGATTTCATAATAGGACATGACATACTGCAACAATATGAAAAAGTGGTAATTGAGTTTTAAGGTTCCAAGCCCTCTTTGGAAATGTGTAACTTAGCTGTTGCAAATGTCCCTGAGGCTAAGTTGTTTGAAAACTTAACTCCAGACTTTAAACCAATAGCTACTAAAAGCAGGAGTTTTTCTTTGGCAGACAGACAGTTTATTGATATGGAGATCAAACGCCTTTTAAAAGAAGGTATAATTATAGAAAGTAAATCACCATGGAGAGCCCAAGTTGTCGTCGTTGCTAATGAAAATCATAAGAAACGTATGTGTGTTGATTACTCACAAACCATAAATAAATTTACTCAACTGGATGCTTATCCTCTTCCTCGGGTTAATGATATTATCAATAAAGTAGCCCAGTATTCTATATTCAGCACTATTGATCTGAGTAGTGCTTATCACCAAGTTCCAATCAGTTTGAAAGATAGACCGTACACCGCTTTCGAAGCAAATGGCAAACTATACGAATTTTGTAGGATTCCCTTTGGTGTAACGAATGGGGTTCCATGTTTTCAGAGGTTTATTGATGAGATAATTAAAACTGAAGAGCTGCAAGGTACTTTCGCTTATTTAGATGATGTTACCATTTGCGGAAATAATCAAGAAGAACACGATGCAAATATACAGAAGTTCATGGAAGCCGTGGAGAAATACAATTTAACAATCAATAAAGAAAAGAGTACTTTTTCAAAAGGATCCATAAACTTGCTAGGCAATACGATTTCTGATCATATCATTCGTCCAGGTCCAACTAGGCTTCAACCTCTTCTAGACTTTCCTATTCCAAACAACTTGGCAGCTTTACGCAGGGTGATGGGAATGTTCGCCCACTATTCTAAGTGGATTCCTAACTTTTCAAACGAATTGCGGCCTCTTGTTGAATCTAAAAGGTTTCCTTTAGATACACGAGCTGTTGATGCTTTCAACAAGATCAAATCAATGATTGTTAAATCAGCTGTTTATTCAATTGATGAAAATGCTAGTTTTGAGGTTGAAACAGATGCGTCTGATCAAGCCATAGGAGCAACTTTATCACAGGCTGGTAGACCGGTCGCATTCTTTTCTAGGACACTGTCACAAACAGAGCGACGGCATTGTGCTGTAGAACGTGAGGCCTACGCTATTGTTGAATCACTCCGAAAATGGAAACATTTTCTTGTTGAAAAGCATTTTAAACTTATAACAGATCAACAGTCAGTTTCTTTCATGCTAAACCAAAAACAATCAAATCGAATTAAAAATGAAAAGATTCTCCGATGGCGTTTGGAACTATCTACCTATCACTTCGATATTGTCTACAGGCCTGGCAAAAGTAATGCTGCTGCCGATGCCTTTTCTAGAATATGTGCCTCTGTAAATGAAATCTCAAGTCCTACTCTTAGTCAGCTGCATACGCATATGTGTCATCCAGGCGTTACAAGAATGTTTCATTGGATACGATGCACGAATTTGCCATATTCAATCAATGAGGTCAGGGAGATGACAAGAAATTGTAAGATTTGTTGCGAAATCAAACCTAACTATTTGAAGACTGAAGGAAAGCTCATTAAAGCCACTGCACCTTTTGAGAGGTTGAATCTAGATTTTAAAGGCCCTATACCTGTTTCCTCAAGAAATCGATACTTCCTGACAATAATTGATGAATATTCAAGATTCCCTTTTGCGATACCATGTGCAGATCTATCCTCAGCTACAATAATAGAAAATTTGAAACGTCTTTTCTATATTTTCGGCACACCTTCATATATTCATTCTGATCGAGGTTCATCTTTCATGAGTGCAGAGCTTAAAACTTTTCTAACTTCAATTGGAACAGCTTCAAGTCACACAACTGCCTACAACCCACAAGGCAATGGACAAACTGAAAGATACAATGGAGTAATTTGGAAAACAATCATGCTAGCACTCAAGTCTAAAAACCTAGAAGTTAATCGGTGGGAATGTGTCCTAGGCGAAGCTTTACATGCCATACGTTCATTGCTTTGCACTTCAACATAACAATTAAAAAAAAATATATGAAGATGATGATAGTATTGGATAAATATTTACTATTGTTATTTGCTGCTTAAACTAAATAAATAAATGAAAAAACACACACACAGGATACAACAAGGAATAATGAAGTGTATTGATACAATAAGATAACCAGTTGTACAGTGAAATACTATGTTAATAAAATGTCTTTATTTAATTTGCTTTTATCTTCTTTCTTGCTTTACAATTTGGTTTCTTCTGGTTTATGCTCGGCTGAAAACATACTCGGTAGTACAACATAGAGATACCTCAGGGAAGGGGTGTCGAGCTGGCTATCAATGTTCTTATGAGATTTAATATTAATCATGTTTAATTATCCAATTAAAAATTTGAAAAGAGAATAATTTAAAAACAGTATCAGAAAAAAAAATTATCAAATAAGGGAAAAGATAGGGAGAAAGTTCAAATTTAAAGTTTAATTTTCAATGGAAAATATCTTCACAGCAATTAGTCTATGGTCTGGTCTCACCAAATTTAAGTTTAAAGTTGTCTTCACCACAAACTTAGAATTCTTGATGTTTTGGGAAATTTAAATATGTTTGTGGCCAAATTTAATAAATAAAAGTTTTGTAATGATTTACAAAAACACTTTTATTGGGAATGTCACTAAATAAAGTCACTGTATTCTGGCTGAATCTTCTCTCCTTCAAGGCTAATAATGGACTCTCTCTGCTACTAGTTCCTTTCTCAATCCACAATTACAACAATGTGTCACTGGTTGCTTGATGATCACTTCACTTCACCAGGGGATGTGGGGGTTGGTATTATAATAAATCAAATATTAAAATCATGAGAAAATTAAATTAATGTTGAAATATTTTAGAAAAATGGAATAGGTTAAAAAAAAAAAAAACTTCCAATTCTTAAATTAAATTATGCCAAATCTAAGAAAGGAAAATATTTATTAATAAAATGATTAAACATAGAGTATGCAAATTATTGGGAACTGAATTAAATTAAATTAATGTGATAAAACATATGATCAATGAGTGTGATGAGATTATTAGTGATGGGTAGCAGCTGGTTTAAATGGAAAGAAACAAGGTAAGTGGCAGATGTTCTTACATATGATAAAAAAATAAATAAACAAACATAATTTGAAACATCTCAAATATCCCCTCAGAAATTGCAGGGGTTACTGAAAGTCATCACAAGATTTCGAACATGATGTGAAAATTATGTTGACATAATAAACAAACAGATACAAACATACATAGACAAAATTTTTTAAAACTAACAATACAAAATGATGAAGGTTACATACATGACACAGACGGTTACATAATACAATACAATACAATTGACAATATTACAAATTATATACAAGAAGGGTTATACAGTTTATAAAGGGAATTGTGGAGGTTATTGGGACATAGCACTGGGGAATGAGTGACTTGAGTTTTTTTTTTACAAGGGGAAAAGTCACCAGGGAAAGGGGAAGTAAGGGAAACTGGGGAAAGGTGGTTTCACTGGCACAGTTTATTGCACAGGACTCTCAGTCTATTAGGGGGGAATCTTCTCGCACTGGGGATTTAGCGGAGCAATCATAGGAGAAAATCATGGGTTATTAGTTTACTTGGGTGATTAAGGAAATTATCCCCTCTCAACAAGACATGGGCTTTGTCGTAGTACACAGTTTTTATTACACATACACAGTTGTTAGACAAGGGATACATATCACAAATTCATTACAAAATACATATTGATGAGTAGGTTGATGGGATGAACACAAAATATGAAAATACAAAGTTACAAAGAAAATTAAATTACTATACAATATTTACAATACAGGTCTATAGGTAAACTACACTTGTTTCTTGTTCTTAATTTGAATCATATATCCTCTTGAGTTGGGGACAGGTAACGTTTGATGGCAGACACGTGGTATGGTCCAAACTTCCGTCTTCCATCAAGGCTTCTAACTCCTTAGGTTGATGTTCCATATATTTGGTCAATTTTAAACGGACCTTCGTACACTTCAAAAAGTTTGGCGGTTTCTCCTACGACAGCATGCGACAGTGGATGGGTTTTCACAAGTACAAGATCATTCAAATTAAAATTAGTAGGTCGGATCTTCATGTTGGCTTTACGTGCACGTTTCTTCTGCTTGTCCTTTATCCTTTGTTTGGCTAAAAAGAATTTTCTCTCCAGAGGTATATCTGATGTAAAAGGATTTGAGACATAGTTTTCCCAAAATCGAACACTTTTAAATCCTAGATGAAGTTCATTTGGGGTGAAGCCGGTCGTTTCGTGATGAATCTCATTTAAGAAGGTGTTTATCTCAGGTATGTACCGTGCCCAGTTACGGTGTTGGTGTGCACAGTAGGTGCGTAGACATCTCTTTACTTCCTTTATCGGTCTCTCTGCCATGTTATAAGACGGATAGTATACAGGGCTAAATATGGGGGTGATATCATTTTCTTTAAGCTTCTTAAGCCAGGCCTTACTTTTAAACTGTGATCCGTTGTCACTTTGAATCTTCTTGGGTATACCGTAGTTGATGAAGTGGTGTTCAAACAGTTTCTTGATGATGGTGTGTGTATTGGCAATTCTCATGGGGTAGAGTTTGACGAATTTTGTAAAAATGTCCAGGGTGATGAGTAGGTATTTTACGTTTCCAATGCTAGTGGGTAATGGTCCAATGATATCGATGGCGAGGTGATCATTCTTCTCGTTACAAGTTATTCCTTTTGCAAGTCCTTGTGGTGGGTGCTGGTTGGTTTTACAGCGTTGGCAAGAGTCGCAGGTGGCTAAGGTAGTCCGAATTCTTTGTCCCATATTCTTAAAAATGAAACATTCTTGCAGTATGGAGAAACATTTCTTCGCTCCGCAATGTAAGTAGAAATATTGGCACTCCCAGATGAGGCGGTTGATAATTGATTCCGGTACTGCGATCAGCCAGTTGTTCCTATGCTTCTTATACAATATTTCTTTATCCAGCTTATATTTTTCGGAAGTCTGTTGGTAGAGAGGAGCATTTTGGTCAAGTTTAAGGGTAGCATAAGGAATCCTAAGGAGTGGGTCATCAGACTGTAGTTCAGGTAAATTTGATAAGGCGTTGCGTAGATGAGGGTCGGAGATTCTTCGGATGTAGTTGATAGTTAGTTCTTGAGGTGGGTGCTGAGTTGGTGAGGTGTCTGGATGGATGATTCGACTGAGTGCATCGGCTGTAGAGTTCTCTGCGCCCTTGCAGTGTTGGATTTCGAAGTTGTATTCCTGAATAGCAAGAATCCAACGGGTGAGGCGGTTGTTCAGGAGTTTGCATGTTTTGAGGAATGTGATGGCATGATTGTCTGTCAGTATCTTGAGTCTTGTCCCTAGTATGAGGTAGCGAGTTTTCTGTAGGCAATATACGATGGTGAGGAGCTCCTTTTCTGTGGTGGTGTAGTGTAGTTCAGCAGATTGCAGGGCTCGAGAAATGAAGACAATCGCAGCCTTATCTCCGTTCTCCTTCAACTGGAATAAGTGACCTCCGATTGCGTAGTCCGATGCGTCGGTCTGCAGGTAGAATGTCTTGTTGATATTCGGATGGTATAGTATGTTGGTGTGGAGGAACATACGTTTGATGTGGTTGAAGGTTGTCTCATCTTTTGCTGTCCAGATGAATTTAGTCTTCTTTGATGTAAGGCGAAGTAAAGGTTGAACGGCTTCTGCATAACGGTCGATGAACTTATTATAGTAGTTGATGCATCCTAAAAATGATTTCAGCTGTTTGCGGTTAGTCGGTGAAGGAAAATCCAGAATAGGTTTGATTTTACTAGAGTCCATACAAAGTCCTGATTCGGTGAGTGTGTAACCTAGGAAAGGTATAGTGTTCTGGCAGAAGGTAGACTTCGAGAATTTTACGGTCATTCCGGCTTCAGTCAATTTCTTAAGGATATAATCAATATGTGTTAAATGGTCTTTGAAATTGGGACTAATTATACAGATATCATCCACATAAATTAAGGTGAAATTTTCCACTTCATCGTCGAAGACTTTATCTAGGGCTCTCACTAAAGCGGCTTGGGACGTAGAGATACCGAAAGGAGTAACTTTATAATGGTAAGTCTTCCCTCTGAACTGAAAAGCTGTGTACTGGCGGGACTTAGAATTTAATGGTATTTGCCAATAGGAAGCGGTTAGATCAATACTAGTGAGCCATTTAGAGTTACATGCTTTAGTTAGGAGTTCGTTTATGCTACGGTTGCATTCATAATCTGGGGTAATTAACTGGTTAATTTTACGTGCGTCTAGGCACAATCTAATTTCACCTGACTTCTTAATTACGGGTATAATAGGGTTGATAAAGGTACTGTTACTTCGTTCAATTATCCCGAGTTGTTCCATTCGTTGTAGTTCCTGTAGTACAGCATTCTGATGGGCTAAAGGTACGGGGTAGGATTGACATTTGAAGGTTTCAGGTTCTTTAACTTCTAGATTGTGTTGGTACTTGTTGCAGAGTCCAGGAGCATCAGAGAATGTATTTTGATACTTCAAAAGTAGATCGGTGAGTTGAGTCCTTTGTTCGTTGTTGAGCAGTTCGTTCTGGTTCAGAGTTTCTTCTATTATCTCAGCATTTATCCTGTCTTGTAGGTTCGTTGTGGAGGAAGGGGTGGTATCGTTATAAGTTTAAAAATTATCATAAATATAGGTTCTTTCTAAATTTTGGTCGTATGCCGACATTTCATTGTATTCAACATCATTGTCGTTCATTAAGTAACATAAGATTCCATCGTGGTTGCACCCGTCAAACTCCAATAGTAATTCAGTATTATTTATGTTTATATTCAATGTTTTTCTATCAAAGTTTATTTCCATCTTCCACAGTCTTATCGTATCTATTCCAATAATTACATTATGAACGAGGTTTGGTACCATGATTAGTTGCAAATTAGTTTCCACACCGTTGACATTAACTGTAAGCATTAATATCTTAGAAACTCTTTTTGATTTAACACTGACGGCAGTTTTGATGTGTATGCCAGTTAAAGGTAATTCTTCATATCGTCCTAATCTTCTCCTATTCTCGATTATCCATTGCTCTGAGACACATGAGATGTTGGCACCCGTGTCTATGAGTGCGGAAGTAGGCACATTGTTTATTAAAATATTAATCTCTGGACATTTTATGTTGTTTGCTGTTTCTACAGTTTTATTAGTTTCAGGATCTTCATTTAGTAAAAAGTCACAGTCACAAAATATATTACTAAGGGTTAATATTGGATTTGAATTATTTACATTATTATCTAAATTAGAAGGCCTTTGTAATCCGAGGTTTGTGTTTTGCACTGAGGAATCTGAGGATAGAAATCCATGATTATAAAACAAGGGAAGTTTACCTAGGCCTTGGGACTCGTCAGTGCTTAGGCGTTTAAAAGCGCAGTACTTGTTGTAGTACTGGGATGTGAACTAGTCGTTGGGTTTCTCCTTTCTATTATGGCAGAGCATATTTGTGCTTGTTTTCGGCTGGGATATTGCTGGTTGTCTCGATTTGATGAATTGTTGCTGTTGCCCCTGTTGTAATGTTGGTTGAAGTTTCCTCTGTAGTTGGGTCCTCTATCGTATTCTCTCCGGTATCCAGGTGAAGAGTTGTTGAGGTGCCCGTTGTTGTAGGTTGGTCGTCTTTGTTGCTGTTGTCCATCGCTGCGGTAATACTGGTTTCTAGGAGGGCTGTTTGGAGATCTGCTTCCTGGCTGGTGTTGAAACTGTCGCTGTGGTGGTGGTTCGTTTCTCGGTTGACTGGTAGTTTTCGATCGCTGGTGTGCGTCCTTAATATCTTCTCTTTGGAGTAGCAATTCGAACTCGGCGACGGTGTTCACATTCTGGACTCTTCGGGCGTCTTGGATCAACTCGGAAAAGTGTTCCGAAAGAATATTTATGATTTCATCCTCGCTGATTGGTGGAGTGATGGATCGTAATGTCAATACTCGTTCAATGAAGTATTCTGCTCGTGGCAGCTTTCCTCCGGGCCGGTATCTTTCGACCTCTATACGCTGCTTTACTCCTCGTTGGATCTCGCGGCTCCAGTATTTGTTTGTAAAGTTATGTTCAAAATCTGACCAGTTGCGGATTTCCTCCTTAATCAGGTCGAACCATTTTGCAGCATGTTGCTCTAAACATTGTTCAATAATGTCCCGCAAGTGTTCCGAGTCGTTGTTTGGTTTGTTGTGTGTTATGTTTCGTTCATAGAAGCGTTTTAGTTTATGTAAAAATTCCTTAGGGTTTTGGGCTCTCTCGTAAAATTTAGGTGGACTATTGTCGGTTGCATGGGTGCCGTTGCCGGTACATGTGACATAAATATTCGGTGTGCCTGATATAACTCCATTACTAACTTGACCTTCAACGTTGGTGATTCTATTACCAAAGGTGTGTACAAGTTTGTTTAATGTATCAATATCTTCTCCTTGTTTTTGTGTAATTGGTAATATTTGTGTTAATACTTGTTTCGTACTGTCCTGAATTTGGTGAGTCAATTCTTCCTTTTGTTGGATAATGTTTGTCTGGCAAGCAGTGGCGTGATTAAGTAATTTAATGTCAACTGTATTTATAACGTAAGTAGTGTTGTTAGCAAGGGCTTTCTTGATGTTATCATTCTGGATTGCAATATTTTTGTTTAAGTCGTCACGGACCTGCTGGTTTTGTTTTTGGATTTCGTTGCCGAAATTTGTTTCCAAGTGATTCATTATATTATTTTGTTCGGCTCGTGTGAGTTTAATTATGTCAAGGTCAGATTTGACTTCGTCATATTTATGGCTTAAGTGATCGATTTTACTTTCAATATATTCAGAAAATATTTTAAGGTTCTGATTTAAATTTTGTTTTAGTTCTAAGTTGTCTTGTTTAAGTTCTTGTTTTAATTCATTTTTACTTTGTTCTAAACGGTATTCAAGTTTTAAAGAACTGTCTTTTATAAGTGCTGCAATTTGTGAAAGCAAATCGGTATTCGCATCTGCGCTAGCCGGTTGTTTGTCCGTCGCGGTAGAATGAATGGCAATGGAATGTGCGGGTGACGTCATTGGTTCATTCATCGCTTCCGTCGTCGTTAACTCAACAGCTGTTATGTTGACTATAGTTACTGGATTGGTGCTGGTGGTCGTTGTCATGGTAACGCCGTCCCATGATGCCGTGCTGTGTTCCCATTGGCTGGTTGGTTGAAATGGTCGGAGCTTTTTGTTTACATTGTCCGCCGCCACTGTCATGGCGTCTGCCGTCTCCGCTTCAGGAATGTCAAATCCTAAAAATACTTCTCCTGCCGGAATTTCGTTAAATAAAATGTCTATGTCATTATTTGTGTTCATGTTATTTGTGTTCGTAGCTATATCTGTATTGCTTGCATTAGATGTTGATGTGTTATAATTGTCAGATGTAGCTGTTAGTGCTTCTTTAATGGCGTCTTCCATGGTCTCATCTGTTGTATTGGGCCTATTTCTAAGATTATAAGGTTTGTGGGACATGGCTATTAATAATCTTATATTGTGATGAGAGTTTGATATGTGGTGATGGTTTTATGATACCTATAATGGGTGATATATCAAACATATAAATATTACACATAGGCCTAGATTTGGGATAACTTGGAAGTTGTTTTTGTATACCTAATCTCATAAGGCATTGAACTGGCCAACACGATTTGGGCGCCAAAATTAACAATTAAAAAAAAAAAATATATGATGATGATAGTATTGGATAAATATTTACTACTGTATTGTTATTTGCTGCTTAAACTAAATAAATAAATGAAAAAACACACACACAGGATACAACAAGGAATAATGAAGTGTATTGATACAATAAGATAACCAGTTGTACAGTGAAATACTATGTTAATAAAATATCTTTATTTAATTTGCTTTTATCTTCTTTCTTGCTTTACAATTTGGTTTCTTCTGGTTTATGCTCGGCTGAAAACATACTCGGTAGTACAACATAGAGATACCTCAGGGAAGGGGTGTCGAGCTGGCCATCAATGTTCTTATGAGATTTAATATTAATCATGTTTAATTATCCAATTAAAAATTTGAAAAGAGAATAATTTAAAAACAGTATCAGAAAAAAAAATTATCAAATAAGGGAAAAGATAGGGAGAAAGTTCAAATTTAAAGTTTAATTTTCAATGGAAAATATCTTCACAGCAATTAGTCTATGGTCTGGTCTCACCAAATTTAAGTTTAAAGTTGTCTTCACCACAAACTTAGAATTCTTGATGTTTTGGGAAATTTAAATATGTTTGTGGCCAAATTTAATAAATAAAAGTTTTGTAATGATTTACAAAAACACTTTTATTGGGAATGTCACTAAATAAAGTCACTGTATTCTGGCTGAATCTTCTCTCCTTCAAGGCTAATAATGGACTCTCTCTGCTACTAGTTCCTTTCTCAATCCACAATTACAACAATGTGTCACTGGTTGCTTGATGATCACTTCACTTCACCAGGGGATGTGGAGGTTGGTATTATAATAAATCAAATATTAAAATCATGAGAAAATTAAATTAATGTTGAAATATTTTTAGAAAAATGGAATAGGTTAAAAAAAAAAAAAAAAAAAAAAAAAAACAACTTCCAATTCTTAAATTAAATTATGCCAAATCTAAGAAAGGAAAATATTTATTAATAAAATGATTAAACATAGAGTATGCAAATTATTGGGAACTGAATTAAATTAAATTAATGTGATAAAACATATGATCAATGAGTGTGATGAGATTATTAGTGATGGGTAGCAGCTGGTTTAAATGGAAAGAAACAAGGTAAGTGGCAGATGTTCTTACATATGATAAAAAAATAAATAAACAAACATAATTTGAAACATCTCAAACAAATGAAACACCCCATGAAAGAATGTTTAAACACCAAAGACGAAGTTCTTATGGTTCATCTTTACCTTCATGGCTGTCTGTACCAGGGCATGTATTGATGAAAAGACATGCCAACTCTTCAAAATATGATCCGCAAGTTCAAGAAGTGTCACTGTTAGAGGTTAATCCCAACTACGCCTTTGTTCAGCTTCCTGATGGGACGGAAACCACAGTATCTTTGAGATACTTGGCTCCTCGAGGAACAGAAGACTATTCTGTTTTAGAAAATAGTAATGTATCACCACCTTCAAGGGGAACAGAAGACTATTCTGTTTTAGAAAATAATAATGTATCACCACCTTTAAGGGATGATAAACTACTGCAATCTCAATCGCTAAATACGCAACAGGAAGAAGATGATCGTCTGTCGCCAAGTAGTTCTCAAAACAATTTAGAAGATGGTTTCCCAGATGGAAGTCTGCGATCTTCATGTGATAGTCAGCGACCTCAAAGAATTAGAAGGCCCCCTAACTATTTAAAAGATTACGTGTCTTCATCGTTGAGAGGGGAAAAATGATATGAATCTGTGTTTTAATTGAAGAGTACTTTTAAAAAAAACATATGTTTATTATTTTTACTTTATTATTGTTGTTTTTAAATGAATTACTGGGCCTTGCTTTGATTGTTCGAATATCTTGGTTATGTATAGTTTTATGTCAATTAAAGCTAAATGTTTTGTCATTCATTATTCTTCTGTTTTCTTAGTTCAGTACTGTCCAATGAGTCAATGCCATCTAAAAGAGGCCAGGACTCACTTGCATGATGTTGATTAAGTATTTATATTTTTGGGATGAATGTAGTATTCAAACTCTGGTATAATTTCACCTATCTTTTGCCTTCTGCACAAGATAGAAGAGGTGATTTTTTATCACCTTCTGCACGATGTGATAAAAAATCTAAATACTTTTAATAGAAAAACTTTAAGGAGCTGTTTTATAATATTAATTTGTACAATTTAGAATAAAGTTAACTGACTTTTGCCAAAGCTTTATTTTTTTTTTTTTTTAATGAAAAATGACAGCAGTTCATAGAAAATTTGATATTTTAGTCATTTTTTTTCTTACACTCGAAAAGTAATGACATTTTAAATTGAATTAGGTATGGCTGTCACTGATAAAGGTACAAACTAAAACACAAAGGAGTTTGTATGATGTAAATTCCCAGCACAGGTCACAATTGTAGCAGTTGCATTTGAAACACGTCAGAGGCGTTTATAATCCAGACTAAAAATATTGTGATGTGACAATGGTCCACTACACTAAACAAATTTTAAGTGGATTTCCCATGTTTCTCAAAATGGACCTTGAATTTTTGTAGTTTTGTAAAAAACAATGTAATCAAGCTTCGAAATAAAAAAAGTAATACAGTGAAAAGCAACAATCTGCAAAACATTTGAAAAGAAGAATGATCCAGTAGGCAAATTAATAAGACAAAAATTTGAACTAAAGAATTTTTTACTTACTTTATTCCAGGAAATTTATGAATAATTGATATGTATATATTAATATAAAAAAGACAAATACACTTTATACATTACGCTAAAACAAACACAAGGCCACAGGGGTTTTTACTTTACACTAGCCTTTAGTCAATAGGTAAAAGGTTTTTTTTTTTAATAAATAACAAATTAATGCTCACAATTTCAGTAAATAGTTCGACTAAACACACATTTAGGAAAAATGTTACAGCAACTTCACACAAATTAAGTGCTTCACAATTTTTATCTTACTCAAAAATAAATTCTAACCTTATGGACAATACTGTAAAGATAAACAAAAATAATTCTTCTGTAAAATAATGATAACTACATGCCCTTACAGTTTTTAAATTATTTCTCAGCTAACATAAACCGTTAACATTTTGTTATATGATAAACAACACAACTTACTATTTCCAAAAGTTTTGTTCACAGAAAATATAAATTTTAATAGTTTAATTAATTCGTCCTTTGCATTTTTCTTCTACAGCATTTTTATAGTTTTTTTTCTTTGAGTAATGACTGGAATGATATAAGATTAATATTTTTTTTAAAGTGCAAATTACTAGAAAATGAATATTTACTTTTCTGAAAACTATTCTGCAATTATACTTTAGCTTTCAAATGAAGCCACTGTTTAGTTATCACGCACACAGTTAATAAAATATGTTTTTATCAACCAGTGCATATTTTCAACTAACCACGTAAATTTGACAAACAGATCAGATAACATAAATTGAATTAAAATTACACTAGTAAGGAGAATAAACTTATTCTGGTGACCCTACTAGTATTTGATCACCGATCCATTTTGATCAGTGCTGTAAAATTTACTGCTTACATTTAGTTTGTTATTGATTAAACACTTATGCAAAGGTAGATATTACTTTTGACATTACTTTATTGTATGTTACAGAAAACAATTTTACAGCTGTGAGAAAAGCAATTTTTAGGAAAGTGGTCTAAGCTAGTTTTGTCTGAACAGCTGTAATTTAGTCCACTTCAATTTGTCATTGTCTGGTTATTTACAGAAATAAGCTGTTCCTCTGACAGCGATAAGAAAATAAGCTAAACAGTATATAAAATCTGAATGTAAATTTTTAAAATTAAATAAAGTATAATTATGGTTATAGTAATACTGATAAAAGCCAACTAAAAAATTACTTTTTGTTACTTCTGAACTGAACTTCAATCATAAACAAGTGTTGATATTTTCACACATTCATTAAATCACAAAGCTTTATTCCAAATGTTTGAATCAACTTATACATTAAAGTAAATGCATTATTAACAGTATTTACAACTGTAATTTTAATTAATCATCTTACGAAAAATATATTGGGACTTAAAGTGACACACAAGTATCCTCAGCATTTTTTTCATATAATTATTACAAAATAAAACTAGACATAAATAAAATAATACAAAATTATGTTGTATCTAATCCTGTATTATGAGCAAAATTATTCAGCTAGTCATCAAAATACATAATGTAATCTCTACAATTTATTAATACACTAAGTCTTTTATATTTATGTTACAAAATTATGTCAAAAAATTAATCACTACTGACTTGAGCACCTATTACTCGAATGTATGGCAGTTGTCATCTCCAGTTACCTGTAAACACAGAAAACATCCGTTAAGAAATTCTAGTGTAGAACGTTATTTTAATCCTTTTAATCCCAATATCTGTGTTTCCATACTGTGTTTACAATCCCAAATTCTAGACATTTACTACAGTATATTGTTTACAATATGAAATCAGAGTTTTCGACTCCACTTTCAGGAACTGTAAAATTTTGATCTGTAGGGAGTTAGGATCTGACACTTTTAAGTAAGAATATCTAGTTCAATAAGATGGTCATGATGTAATGGTGGAGTGTCAAAAGCTGGAAGTTAGGCAAATGAAAAGTGACAGATTTAAACGTTTTGCGGCCCTAGGCAAAACCTTTTTTCTTCCCCCCCTATCCCAACCAGTGACAAAAAATTTTCAGATGTTCGTATCTTTAGCTAGTTTGGTAGATAATACTCGTATTATAGGCTATTATTTAGTTAACTTTAATTTTTATTGTCATTTTTTTTAATCTAGCAGATAGCTGTGTACCTTTATCCCTGAGGACCCTTTACTTAGCGCAATATTTGCGGCCCTAGACAGCTGTCTAGTGGTGAATCCGTTACTGCACATGATACCTGAAACCGAGGAAAACTGATCTAGGAGAGGTGTAGGTGGAATGAAAGACCTTCGAACAAAACGTAAGATTATAGATGGCATGGTTGGAAGAAGAATCAACTATTTTTGTAGGTTTGTAGCCAGGAAAATAAGGACTGATAGTATTGGTAAAAAATCTTTTATGAAACAATTTTGTTGTGGTAAATATAATCCGTACAAAACTGTTGTGTACAAATACACTACTGTGTATCTTCCATTACAATGTGGCATATTATATAAGTCATAAAAACTTGGCAATTGATCGTTTTCACTCTCAGAGCTGTCGTCTACTCATTCAATTGATGTTGATGTCCGTGTCAGTTGGATGTGTCATTTTATTTTGATATACATCTACTTGCTATGAGATTCAACCATAGTAGATTCCACTTGGTTCCTGTGTATGTGTACCTTAACAGAGATATGGCTTGGAACAATCATATTGATTACATCTGTTCAAAGGCACAATTTTGCTGCTTGAGGTTTTAAGAACATCTTATTTTGATCTTATTCATCCACATTTAACCTATGGGGAAGCTGTGCCAAAAATACATTTGAAATAGGTTTTAGATTACAGAAGAGAACTAAAAGAATTTTGTTAAAATTGGGTTATTGAGTCATGTCACAAAGCTTTCAAGGAGCTTGGGTTGCTGACTTTTTCCTACTTTTATATCCTAAAGATAATTTTGTACTGCTGATTCTGGAGTGAACTGACTCAGGACAAGAATGTACATGGATACAACACCAGAAACAGGGATAACTACCCAACTCAGCTTCATTGGCAAAATATGTTTGAAAAAATTCCATCTCAAGCTGGAGTCTGATTGATTTTGGAGAGCATTAAAGAATCTGGAATTCCATCACTATTGAACCCTTAAAGCGCCATTTATACAATGCCTATTTTCCATTAAGCACTAATTTATTGTTAAAAAATCAAAATTATATTTTTTAGTTGCTCATTTTTTTATTGTTCCTTACAGGAAAATAAAAGATAATATAATTTTGAAACTTTTATTAGCTTACTTTACCTTTTTTTCTTATATATGAATATGAAATGTAATTAAGCAAACTTGTACTTGAAAGTAAGCCTCAGGCATAGATCACTTATACAGTTTGAATCAATACAAAATATTATTACTATCAATAAAATATGTATAATTGAGTTAATTTACTGATAAAGACAAGGCCTGCACATAAAACATATGATAAAAAAAAGTAAATACATATAGCACTTGAATACAATGTATTTAGTACCTTCCACAAAATCAAAATCGGCCGGATTATTCATATTGACACTTAAAACTAATAAATTACTAACATATATTAAACTACAGTAATGATAAAAAACAACTAAATACACATTTCAAGAGGTGAGGCGCCGGATAATGACATCTGCTCGGCTCGACAGTAGCTGTGTGTATATGCGCTTGTGGCGTTGGACGGAAATGTACATTGCCAGACAAAAACCAGTCTCGTAGTGATTGACAGGCCAACAAAAGGTCATGAGTTGCACAATGTGTCTCTCATGAGTCACCGCCCATAACCCAAATGCACTACCAGATTAAATTAAAAACATTATTACGAAAAATTATTTTTGTAATTATTACGTGTATATGCCCTTACAGCGTTTAGAGCAAAGTCAACATATGCACTTACGGCGTGATAAGGGTTAAAATAAAACTCTACTAAAATACATCTTGGTGTTACAGGCATTTTACTCGGTTGACGAGTTGTTTTTGCACTGCTGGGAATAAAGAAAATAAAATCTCAAATCTAAAACTGCCATTAATTTAAATATAATAAGATTGTATTTGGGTTATGTATATTTTTTAAACACATTGAGTGCAGGCCACTCAGATATGAGGCCCAGTCTTAATCAGTAAATGAACTCAATTATACATATTTTATTGATAGTAATAATACTTTGTATTGATTCATACTGTATAAGTGATCTATGCCTGAGGTTTACTTTCAAATAAAAGTTTGCTTAATTACATTACATATTCATAAATAAGAAAAAAAGGTAAAGTAAGCTAATAAAAGTTTCAAAATGTTATCATATCTTTTATTTTCCTGTAAGGAACAATAAAAAAAATTAGCAACTAAAAAATATAATTTTGATTTTTTTAACAATAAATTAGTGCTTAATGGAAAATAGGCATTGTATAAATGGTGCTTTAAGGGTTAAATAGTGTTGGAATTCCAGATTATTTAATGCTCTCCGAAATCAATCAGGGTATGAGGCCTCCCCCTGGAGTACGGGGCAGACCCCTCGCATACAGTGGCCCAAGTCCGCCCCTTGCCTCTGAGTGTCCTGCACTCAACATGTTAATGTGTGTTATTTTGATGTATGATGTTTTAATGTAATGACTAAGTGAGTTTTTATGTAGCCTATTTATGAATAGTGTTAAATGTAAATTATACTATCGATGTTTACAGTACAATGTAAACTTGTCACAAAGCAATAAAGATATTATTTATTATTACTTAGCGACTCAAAATTGATTCATACTCTAAGGACTGTTATTTAATCATATTTTTTTATTCCAAATCAACTCTGGAGGTGTTCTGTAATAGGCAAAGTTAAGGTAATGTTCTGCTTAAAGTCAGATTTCAAGCGTATCAAATATAAAATGTTTCTTAGTAAACACTTACCTCAGCTACGCAGACGATGTTGAGGTGTTGATGGAGGATTTATCTAGTAAGGAGAGAGCATCGGCCATGACCTTAGCGTTAGTCCTGACCAGGAATGACAGATGACAGTAGTCACCACAGCTAAGGGCGAGTGGGCGCCGAGCCACCAACGACTGTAATACAGTTGCCCTCTCTAGGTCTAACCACCTCTGCAGACTTACCTGTAGACATTATAAAACACTGTTGATTAAAACATTACCTATATTTGCATTTGTTTTGAGAATTTTAGCCGGTGTGGTGGCTAATGCTTCGGACTGCGGAGGGCAAGGTCCAAGGTTTGAATCCCCACTGAGCCAACGGTCGGTACTTCACTCATTGAATAAAGTTCACGCACAGGCCTGTAGGCCCATATAAACTGGCGAGTGAAGTTTAAATTAAAAAAAAAATCTTGACACTAATAGTAATGGTTTGTTTAAATAATTAACACATTCTCTGCGGCGGTGCATGATGTTGCAAAGCGTATAGTGCGGAGCTGACTTGTCTGATTTGGCATCATGGTCGCACGCTTACCTGTTTAAAAATATTGACAAGCAAAAATCAATTTATATGCTAGTTATACAAAATTTTTAGTTAATATTTTGGTATTTACAATATTTAATCCCCTTCAACCCACCACATCACTGTACTCCAATCTATTTATTTATTCATCAGAAGCTGTAACAGACAAATCTGAATCTCACGTTACGACTTTGAACTGTAAAGTTACTGTCTTCAGACTCGCCAGAACTCATATTCTCTTCAAAAAGAACCCCTTGTGAGGTCCAGCCATGTTATTTACAATATAAATAACCTAAATATCTATGGAAAAGCAATAGCTGCATATACACCTTGCACAATACATAGACAAAAATAAAAACGCCACGCCGATACTACCGGAATGAATTTTTGTTTACACTCATCCCATCACGCTATCATGAGGTACATGCTCTCTCCTCCGTTGCTAACCTCACACTAGCCAACTAAGGAAAAGTGCGTAGAATGTAACTATACTGACCCAGCTGCAGCATATGTGTTAATAGAGCTACCTACCTAATTCAGCTGATACCTAAAAAACTAAGAATGGCTGAGAGCAGAGAAAGATTAATACGAGGGCCGTTTGGAAAGTTACCTCCGGTGTGTTTTAAATAAAACTCAGACATAATTAAAAATATTTTATTATATACATCCTAAAACTACATCTTTCAGCTATTTTTCAACGTAATTTCCAAAAACATTCAAACACATCATATCTTTGCACTAACTTACAAATCCCTTCAGAATAAAAATCGGCTGCCTGTGCCTTGAGCCAGCCAAAGACTGCATTCTTGAGTTCCTCATCGTCCTCAAACCTCTGAGAGGCCAGCCATTTCTTCATTAAAAGTGCATTAACAGATGAAAGTCACTGGGAGCTAAATCTGGGCTGTATGGTGGATGGCTTAAAACATCCCATTGAAATTGTTCAAGAAGGTCTTTGGTTTTTCGAGCACTGTGGGGTCGGGCGTTGTCATGAAGGAAAATGACGCCAGACGACAATAAACCGCGGCGTTTGTTCTGAATTACCCTTCATAGGTTTTATAAAGTTTCAACGTACGAATCTGCGATGATTGTTGCCCCACGTTCCATAAACTCCACAAGAAGAATGCCTTTTGCATCCCAAAACACAGTTACCATTAACTTCCTGCCGGAAAAATCCTGCGGGCTTTCGTTGATTTGTGTGGCGAGTGTGTATGACCTCACACCTTTGATTGTTCTTTGGTCTCCGGATTCACGTATTTAACCCATGTTTCATCGCCCGTTACAATTCGGTTCAGAAAAGAATGACCATCTTGATTATAGCGCATAAGGAAGTCAATAGCAGAGTCCATTCACTGGTTTTTGTGGTTTTCTGAAAGAATTTTCGGGACCCATCGAGCACAGAATTTCTTGTAGCCTAACCTTTCTGGCACTATCTCGTACAAAACAGTCCTAGAAATCTGTTGAAATTCATCCCAAAGCTCTGAGATAGTGAACCGTCGATTGTCACGAATCCTCTCGTTGATTTTCTCGACAAGTCCATCAAAACAGATGGTCTGCCACTCCTCTCTTCATCATGGACGTTAGTTCGGCCGTTTTTGAAAATGTCTGACCCATTCCCGAACAACTCCTTCACTCATTCCTGCCGGTCCATACACATTGCACAGTTCTCTATGAATGGCTGCCGCTATATACTGCTTGGCTGTAAAAAATCGAATGACAGATCGCACCTCATATTTGGCGGGACTTTCTACGACAGACGCCATTTTCACAAGCTACAGAAAACGAACTAGCACTCGGACAACCTTCACAGTACCACGGCTGGATGCCGACTAACGAGACCTGCGCGTCAAAGCTACTATGGCGGCACTATCCCCTCCACTTCCTATTCTATGAGCAACCGGAGGATACTTTCCGAACGGCCCTTGTAGTACTATGAAATCCTCAGAAACAGCAATCACCTGAACTCCTTTTTTATTATATTATTTGTAAATGACACTGTTCTTATGAACAACTGTATTATACTTGCTGATGGTATCAAGATTACAGTAAAACTGCATTGTTCAACATTGGTGCTGTGATGGTAAAATGAAAAATGCACAGTTCTTTTTTTTTATTCATGACCATAATGAAGTTAAAGATTATCATCATTCGTTGACGTTTCTGTTTTCAAGGGTCATCCTATGTAGCCTTAGGCATTTGTCTATCCCTCCAAGTTTCCTCTTTCTCCACTTACTCCATCTTCTCTGTACTCCCATTTCCTCTAGATTCTTCCACACTTGGTCCTCCCACTTTCCAATAGTGCTCAAGCCTTGTATTCAGACAATACTGCAATAATTACACAGAGAACAAACATTAAAGTTACCCAACTGGACTCAAGACTTCAGTTCTGTGTACATTGTATACAGATTCTGTAAATGGAAATTTACACTAAACACTATATCTGTGAGAATATTCTTACTAAACTAATCTCGGAATCATCTGTACATCTGAGTTGACAATGTAATAATTGTCTTAAATCCACAGATAAAACGGTAAAATATTTAGAAACTCATTTAGATAAAAAATTGAACTGAAATTTTAATCTCAACTTAAAAATTGCTAAGGTTATTCTTGCTTTCCAATTCTTTTCCCAGATCAACAGAATCTTAAATCAACATGATAAATGCTTATTTACAAAACAGTCCTTCGATGATTAATTATGTATGCATTTAAAGTGGTGAATCATCTGTTTCAAACTTAAAATTGAAGAAAAAAAACAACAGTTTACAAAATACGAAATACTGAGAAATCCAGTGAACTCCCAATTTCCAGCACTTGAGAAAATTATGCTAATTGTTTTAAATGTTTTTGAGAAATAGTAAACAAAATTATTTTGCTGTAGCGAATTGAAAGATATTTTCGACTGTTACAAAGAACTGAAACCAATAGATAAAACCAAAACTGCTAATGTGTTATTTTATAATTTTAGATGATTGAATTCAAGCGGTAATACCATTGATGATGTATCTGTTCTTATAACTTTTGATTCCTGTGTATACCTAAAATTTTTTCAGCCAGAAAATGGAACTTAAGATTTATGTCATCATAGGTTGTAAGACTGTAAAAAGTAATTAATTGTGACAGTGCCTGCTCTTCAGGCATTTCTCTCCTTGTTATTTTTATAATAAATGTAAGTTAATTTAGGCCACTTGAGAACAATGGTATTTTTACCTTTAAAAACATTGTGTAGTTAAAAAAAAACAAAAAACAGTGACTTGTTGGATAAGTTTGAGCTAAGTTTTAGAACAACAGAGAAACATGTCTATCAAATAACTGTAGTGAATAATGTAAAATATTTTTTATTGTAAAACATTAGCTCTTTTTATGTTTTTGACATACCAACAACTGAATAATAAAGCAAATTTATTTTGATTTTTAAGTTGTTTTTTAAATGTAGTTCTGAATGAAGCAAAAAATCCCAGTTTACAAAATGAATGCAAGGGGTAAAAACAGTATAAATCTGTAGTTAACATAGTTTAAATAGGAAACTCTCATTTGGTTACATAACGTCATTTATTTCCAGCTATGTCATCGCTTACGGAACAGCTCCATATTTGTTCAAAACTTATTTTATTTGCAGTAGTAATATGGAACAACCTGAGTGTCGGTTGAGACAGGCACTTGGGTTGGCCCCCAGAGCCACAGCTCTAAGGCACTTTTAGCTTGAGTGAGTGATGTGGCACGCTCCTCACTGAGTACTGAGTGCAGGATGGCCGTCAGAAGCTGTGGGAGTGACAACAACTCGACAATCTTCACTGCACACTGACACAGCGACACACTATCACTATCCTGTAATCGCAGTTTAATATTATTCTAACGGTCCATACAAATGTGCTCTAACATAGTTATTTTTTAATTCACAAATAGGCTGATAAATCTTGTAATATTCATGTTACAAAAACAGTAATATTTTAATACTTTTTGTGAAAATATGCAAGACATGAAATGATAGGTTTCATTTGCATGGAAAAGCATATGTTAGGTGTTTTTTATAAAGCTTTTTTTTAGTATAAGGCTAAACCCAATATAAATGATAAGACTTTCTGTAATACTAATTAATATACAGTTAAGTCTTGATAATCCAACGGTTACAGTAACGATAGGGTGTCAGATTAACATAAACGCCGAATTTCCTGATGTTGATTTCTATATAAATGAAGTATCACTTTTAAGAAAAACTGTACTTACTGCAGTAAAATATTAAATAGTAAAATCTGTATTAACAAGAAAAAAATAACATCCTAAGAGAAAATGCATTAAATTTAGGTCACTTAGAAAAATATCTATTGCTGAAAAGAGATTTTAATACGTTGGTTAGTTTTTATTATGAAAATATTTGTACCGTATTTTAAAACCAAGCTAGTAATTTTCTATACTACTTTGCATTTGTGCACAGAATAATACTTGGCAAATTCCGTTATAGATTTATTACAAGGAGATACTCCATTACAAATGTCAGCTTCCTAGACTCTTATCAATCTCTAAATACAGTGATCACACAGTCAAAAATTAAGTCATAAAGGCAGATTTTACCATGTCCTATCAGCAAGCTATCGTACATTTGAGTTTTAAAATTTTCTAAAAGTCAGTTTGGTCTCCTAGATAGCAAAATGTACAGTCTAAAAATATAAGTAAGTCTACTTATAGGCAAAGTAGGGCAATCGTATCTGAATCAATGGAATACCATTTCTTATGTTTCCATGTTCTATAAGTAGGCAATGGCTGTATCCAAATGAGTTTTGAAATTTTCCAATTAAAATCAGTCTGTTATTTTAGATAAGAAAGTTTTATAGTCTTGAAAAATAAGTAAGTCTACTTTCAGACAGCGCAAAGTAGGACAATTATGACTAAATATGTGGTTTTTGACCATGTTTACACGTTCCTGAGGATATGAACATTACTATAATTTAACAGATTTCTCTTTTTCCTGAAAAATTATGTTTGCTATATTAGAGGAAAGAGTTTTTTTTGTCAAGAAAACGATGTAAATCTACTTTTGGAGTGTGCAAAATAGCAAAGTCGCTTTGAGTGACACAAACCACTGTAATGTTGCCAGTGACGTGAGGCAGCCATGTCTGTGTTATGTTGCCAGTGAAGTGACGTGAGGAAGCCGTGTCTATGTTATGTTCAATTCAAATACTCTTTATTCATTTTTATGTACATATGATACAATGAATAGCGTCAAGGTTCTAAACACTAACTTACTTAACTAAACTAATCAAACAATTTTGAAATTAATAAATATTTACATTGTTTAGTACTGACTCTAGTTACAAACTCTGTTCTGGATGTTCAGTTTATATTAGAGTTGGAGAGTGGTGAACAGTTTCTCAACAGAGTAGAGATCTTTGTTGAGCAAGTATTCTTTTAACTTGTTTTTGAACTTAAGGCCTTTTTCGATTTTTATCTTTTTTAAAAATTTGTTTCCCATATATGTAGGTTTTTTTTCAAAAAACTAGCCTATGGTCCTGGACCACCTCATTTTTTGCTCTTGTGTTATAAGGCTGACTTGGTGTCTTAAAATTTAAGTATAATTTTTGGTTTTTTGCTGTAAAAATGGATTCAAAAATATACTGGCCATAAACAGTAAAAATGTTTAAATGTTTAAAATGTTCCTTAGCTGAATAATCATGTTTCAGCCTTAGCATTACCCGTATGGCCTTTTTTTGTTGCTTTAAAATATTATCCATATTTACTTGTTTTGTTGAACCATACAGAGCAATGCAAAAAGAAACATGAGAATGTACATAAGCAAAATATATATTTTTTAACGTTTTTAGGTCACAGTAGTAACTCATTCGTGATAATGCACATACCCCGGAATTTATTTTAATTAAAAGCTTATGAACGTGTTCGTCCCAATTCAGATGACAATCTATTGTTAAACCTAGAAAATGTCTGCTATTTTTCAATTCAATTTGGGATGATTGACAGACCTATAACATCCTATTTTGGGGTGTTTTGAATTTTACAAAGTTTGTCTTTTTTGAATTTAAAAGTAAATTGTAGTTTTTCAAATAGTTTCCAATTTTTTCTAATTCGATAAATGTATTAATTTCTAATTCTTCTAAAGAGTTTATGACATCACTAGGTTAGCATCATCAGCATATAGACAAAGCTCACTCTTTGGCTTATGTGCCAGCACCCCTTCCATGCCACCCAGATAACACAGAAACAGCAATGGACCTAAGATAGACCCTTGGGGTACACCAAACCTTAGATCATTGTATTGTGAAGAGGCTTTAATAATTTTGTTGTATTTTGATAAATGGGTTATTTCTACATATTGAGATCTGTCAGAAAGGTATGACCGTAACCAGTTAAGAGCATTTTTTGCTACTCCCAGATCTTTTAATTTGTCTATGAGCTTAGGGTGTTTAACACTATCGAAAGCTTTAGAGATATCCATAAATATCCCAATTGTATATTTTCCTTTATCAACTGATTCAATGATTGTTTCGATAAATGACACAGCAGTACTCACAACTGACCTTCCGGATCTAAATCCATGTTGGGCATTATCTAATAAATGAAATGTTTCTAAAAATTCTGTAAACTGTAAATATACTGCTTTTTCATAAATTTTGGACATTGTTGGTAGGACAGATATTAGTCGATAATTAAGAACGTTCTTTTCATCATCTTTTTTATGTATTGGTATTATTTTTGCTTGTTTTAATTTAGTTGGAAAAATACCAGAAACAAAAGATGAATTAATTAGATGGGATAAAACTGCACTTATATTTGTTTTTACTGTGACTGTGACTTATATTACTTAATTACTGTGACTGGTACTTCATCATGTCCACTAGATGTCTTGTTCTTGAAAGAGTCTATTATTTGTTCTACCTCCCTTTCATTTATTTGTCTTAATCTAAATATTGGTTTTATAAACTGAACATCAATATGGTTACGTTCCAAATCAAAATTTACAAACTGTTCTTTACTGCTTATACTTAGATCTTTCACTATACTAACAAAGTAGTAATTGAAAACATTTGCCCATCTGAATCTCTGATCACACTGAACAACAAAGGTTTTGTTTCGGGGTTGAAATTAGCTGATTTTAATGTATTTCCACGTGTTAAAACCGAAAATGACCATAAACATTATATATTAGCTCTTGTTTTCAAGATATAGTATCATTATATTATATATATATGAAGTTTTCAACAAATGAAATATTTCATCACCAACAGTTGGTACACATGTTTGTTTACATAATTTCTCTCTCTTCAGCTGTTCATAAGTAATAAACATAACCTATGTGATTTTGTCAGTTGTACGCGCGTTGTTGCTATTGAAATTATTGTGTGAAGTTGATTTTAAAATTAATTTAAGTGCTGATCTGAAATGCCTCGAAAGTGTGTAAATTCTGTCGATAGCTTCTGCTATATATGTGGTGAAATAACATTTTTGGCTCAGAAACGTAAAATGACACCTATCGTTAAGACTGCCTATGAACATTATTTTGGTGTGAAAGTTGGGGACCAAGATAAATCATGGGCTCCTCATATATGTTGCAATTCTTGTTCCGTCATATTGAGAGAGTGGCTGAAAAATAAAAACCGGGCAATGGCTTTTGCAGTACCTATGGTTTGGCGTGAGCCTACCAATCATATAGACGACTGTTATTTCTGCTTAACTCCTGCCATTAAGCAAGGTTTATCTATGAAGAAAAGAGGAACGGTTAAATACCCTAATCTCCCATCTGCTCTTCGGCCTGTACCACACTCAGACACTTTGCCAGTCCCTTCTCCACCCCAAAACTATGAAATTTCAGAGGAAGGTGATGAAGACTGTTTAGAAGGAGCAACCCATCCTTCTACATCTTATGACCCTGATTTTGAGGTCAGAGATAGGTCTAGTGACCCGCACAGAATTGGTCAAGCAGAGTTGAGTGACCTTATAAGAGATCTTGGCTTGTCTAAGGAAAAGGCTGAGCTTTTAGGGTCAAGACTACAACAGTGGAATCTTCTAAAACATGATGTGAGAATATCTCAGTACAGACAGCGTCAAAAAGATTTGCTTCCTTTTTTTGAGAAAAAAGAAAACCTCGTAGTTTGTTCTGATGTTAATGGTTTGATGGACTGCTTGAATTTGGATCACACTCCATCTGAATGGAGACTGTTTATAGACTCTTCAAAACTAAGCTTAAAAGCTGTACTTCTGCATAATGGAAATCAGCTACCTTCTATTCCTATAGGTCATGCAGTTCACATGAAGGAAACTTATATAAATATGAAAACACTTCTCCAATCAATCAAATATGAACAACACAAGTGGCAAATCTGTGGTGATCTGAAAGTCATTGCTATACTCCTAGGAATGCAATTAGGGTTTACCAAGTACTGTTGTTTTTTGTGTATGTGGGATAGTCGGGATAGAAAATCTCACTATAAAAAAGTGAACTGGCCTACACGAGACCTAAACCCTAATGAGAAAAATGTAGTTGCCGAGCCTCTTGTAGATCCTAAGGATGTTCTCCTTCCTCCATTACATATTAAGTTGGGACTAATGAAGAACTTTGTCAAGGCCATGGACCAGGAAGGACAAGCTTTTAAGTACTTGAGAGCAAAGTTTCACAGGTTAAGTGATGCTAAAGTCAAGGAAGGCATCTTTATTGGGCCTCAAATCCGTGAAATCGTAAATGATCCTGCTTTTGACATGATTTTAACAGGAAATGAAAAAAGAGCCTGGGAAGCCTTTAAGGGAGTTTTACATGGGTTTTTAGGTAACAAAAGAGATGATAACTTCACAGCATTAGTTAAAGAGCTTCTTCAAGCTTACCACCAACTTGGATGCAACATGTCATTAAAAATTCATTTTCTTCACTCTCATCTTAATTTCTTCCCACAAAACTGTGGAGCTGTGAGTGACGAACATGGAGAAAGATTCCATCAAGACATTGCCTTAATGGAACAGAGATATCAGGGCCATTGGAATGAAGCAATGCTTGCAGACTACTGCTGGTCTATGTGTAGGGATGCTCCAGAAGTGTGTTATAAAAGACAAGCTAAACGACAGCGATCTTACAATGAATCGGATTGACTTAATTGAAATTTGGTGGTAAAAACTTCTTTTATTTGTCAAAACACTAAGAATAATGTTTTTTTTATCAATTTTGTACTTACAATATTCTAAAAGAAACATAACAATATTGTTTCATGTACTTTCACTTTTCACGTATAGTATAACTACTCTTTAAGATTAAGTACTGTGTATCTCAAAAACCAGAGCAAACAAAAATGTTTCATTGTTATTTTCGTTTTTATCACCCCAAAATTAGTAGAAATTGACTAATTTAGTGTAGGAAACATTGAAAAAATATTTTTTTGTTGTGCAGTGTCATTAGTTTGGGATCAGAGACAATTTGAGCTCCAGTGTAATTTTGCTAAGAGTTTCCTTCTCTTTTACACCTACTTCCGAATTTATCAATTTCCATTCGGTTTTTTGGATGTTAGTAGATTTATTAATTTGTTTTTGGAAATAGTTATACTTAGATTTCATAATTTCAAGCTTATAATTTTGTTTTGCCTGATTTAATTTAATGTTTGACTCTAAATTCGTATTTTTCCGATATGCTTTAGTTAGTTGGGTGAGATTTATTTGCTTAGATTTTAATTTTTCTGTAATCCAATTACTTTTGTTGTTTTTTTTTTTTTTTTTTGTTGTTATTAGTACTTTTGGAAATGCCTGCTAAAAACAGAACCTAAATGAATTGTAAAAGTTATCATATTTTCTTTCCGCTGAGGTCAAATAGACATCATCCCATGTTTCTTTAGACAACAGTTGTGAAAAGTACTTTAAATTTTCCGGTGAGAACTTTTGTATTTGTTTTACAGGAAATCTCTTTGAATTAAATGAATTGTTTATTTTTATTTCTAGCATCTGACCATCATGGTCTGATAGACTAGTTACCAAACCTTCAACTTTAATATTTAGATCTATATTTTTTTATTAAGAAATTATCTATGGCTGTTTCTGAATTCTTAGCTATTCTTGTGGGAAAATCTACTAAATACTTCATATTTAGGTCCCTTAATGATTCTTTAAATAATTTATAATTATTGTCATTTTTTAAAACATCAATATTGAAGTCCCCCCCCCTACTATTATTTTATCATATCTTTTACTAATATATTCAATTAAGAGACTAAGCCTATCAAGAAAAATCTTAGTATCTGTGTTTGGTGATCCGTATATCCCAATAATGACAATTTTATTTTTAGGGGTATTAAAGCTACATATACTAAACTCAAATTGCCTCTCTTCAAGTAACTTTACAGTTAAAGAGTTTGGCACAGTCACCCGGTTAAACTCAAACTCATCACTCCTCCTTTTGTTTGTTTTTCTCGAAAAATGGGCTCTTATTTTATAGTTATGAATATTGATTCGTTCTACTTCTTCTTTTGTATCTGTTAATATAACGATTTGTGGTTTTATCTCATCTAAAATTATTTCTACTGCATTTATTCTGGAAGAAAGATGTTGTACATTTTGATCGAAAACTTTTAGGGATTGGGATTTCACTATGTTACCGGAGGGGTTACCTGAACCAGCATGTTTAAAGGTGAAATGGGTGACTGTGTCGCACTACAACTATCGATAGACATATTAACTATTCCACTTGCATCACCATGATTCTTGGCATCACTGGATTCACTGCCCTGCTTTAGCGCCTCAGAATAACTGAGGTCGCTGGGTATTACCGACACTTTTTCAATAGTTGTGGGATATTCTTTAGATAAGTCACATGTGGAATTTTCTCCTTCCGTAATAGGTGTGGTTTGCACAGGAACCGTGGCTTCTGGGTGTCTTCCATCATCCTCAGGTACTAGTCCTGTTAAAAAATATGGCAGATAAAAGCTCTTGTATGCTTTTCATAAATAAACTGTGAGTTAAACCATTTCTTAAGTGTTTTCTTTCTGGTTCATTGAATACAACAATACTGATGAAGGCTTTAGTACATTGTTGAAACTGAATAAGATTATGTAGTGATTCAGAGATATATGGTCACGAATGCATCCCATGGGTGAACATATTAGATGTTTATGCTTCCTTCTTTCAAAGTCTGCAGTCAGTTGTTCAAATGCCAAATCATAATCGTAATTAGAAGATTTCGAATCATATGTTACCTTTGTTACTAGGCTAAACATTGTGGCCCCTTCATTTACTTATTGGTAAGCCAAATGATCTTCCACAGTCTGCAGCTTTAGGCTTGCCAAAATACTGCTTGAATACGACCGCCACCCCAGCACTCATGTAACGGTTTGATTCAAAGTCTGCTGATATGCAGTGGGAGAAGGCAGTTGATTTGTTGAACTGATGTTTCTTGATCATATCCCTCATGTCACCCTCTATGACTTTGATAGAACTATTTTTGTTTTCAATTACCGGTACTGTTTTTTTATAATTAGTAGCTAAGAGTTTAATAGTATGTATACATTCCAGGGTGTTAAGTACCATACAAGAAAGTTGTTTTCTCCACAATGACTCAAGAGTATTCCTTCTTGTGAGAAGTGGGTTTTTTTCATAACATCTAAGTCAATAAGATAGACATTTCTTATTCTAGCTGCCAACTCTCTTATGTAGTTGTTCAGGATAGCCAGATGATCTTGTTGTGGATGTTGATTACTGAGGTCATATCGAGGTGGTATGGTTGTTATACAGACTACATTTTCTGAGCTAAGAGTTATTAGATATTTTTCCAATTTACTGTAGATACTTTCTGTACACTGTCTTAGCACATCGTTTGTGCCAGCCATTATTACACAAACTCCACTTTTACCTTGTTGAGCACATTCATAAACTCTACTTGCTGTGGCATTTGGCATGACAACAGAGTTTACCTTTACCGTGCCACTGCTAGTATCAATGATCAGTTGTGCAACGCCTCTTCCTTGACTATCTGAGTAAAAATCTATAGTCATATTTGTACATGTAGTGAGTGATCTTCTTTTTGCTCTGTTCTTGAGCTTGTAGGTGTTTTTACTACTGTTAGTTTTAGGTGGATTTTTAATGTTAGAAAAGAGGGACTTTTCATTCATTTGGCCTAAAACTTCAAACTTATTTGACACGGCTATAGCATTTGTGCACAGCTGTATTTTATGTTTATGTAAGGCTTTTCTGTTTGGTGTAGGCTTAACACGTTCAGTGCGGGTGGACCGTATACGATCCACTGCCGGCCGGGCGCTGGTGGCGCATGGACCGGGCCCATACCACTCTACACTGTTGTTGCTATGCAGTCAGTGTGAGCTTAGCTCTTGCGCGAGGTAGACTTTACGTCGGCCGCTATATGAATGTAAACCGTTCTATATTTTTGCGTTTTCCGTTTTTATCTATCGTTTTTTCGAGCGGAGTTTTACAATTCATGTAATTTAGTGATTTCTTCATGTAAATAAGTTTGTTATTTATGTAAATAAGTAACATTTACTTGCGCGAGGTAGACCTTACGTCGGCCGCTATACGAATGTGAACCGTTCTATATTTTTGCATTTTCCGTTTTTATCTATCGTTTTTTTGAGCGGAGTTTTACAATTGATATAATTTAGTGATTTCTTCATGTAAATAAGTTTGTTATTTATGTAAATAAGTAACATTTACTTGCACGAAGTAGACCTTACGTCGGCCGCTATACAAAAGTGAACCGTTCTATATTTTTGAGTTTTCCGTTTTTATCTATCGTTGTTTTTGAGCGGAGTTTTACAATTGATGTAATTTAGTGATTTCTTCATGTAAATAAGTTTGTTATTTATGTAAATAAGTGTGCTTAGTGTATATTATTGTAGTATTTAGTGTAATTTTTATTGTTGAGACATGGCTGACAACACTGTTGATGACCTTGACTTGAGTGACAACATTATTACAAGTGAAGATTCCGACACCGAAAGTGACGAAAGTGATGATGATGATGATGCAGTTTTGAACCCTATTTGGTGTAACAACACTTCTGGACTCAAAAAATTAATTTTTTGAAGGACAATAAGCTATTCATTGTTCACCAATTAAGCTATTGGTGGCCATACCTGGTGATGGCTCACCTATTGATTGGTCTTCCAGCATCCCAAGGGGCTGATGGACCGTATCCAGACCACAACTTATGACGTCATAAACAACTTTTTCCCATGCTACAACCAACTTCGTTTTGCTATTTTTGGGCTCTCTATACCTTATTAAAAGTAAAATTAAATTTTATAGTACTTAGTTTCCCGGGTCGGTTTGAGTGTTTTTACTATAGCAGTGAACGTGTTAACCATTGTCCATGTGTTTGTTTTTACATTACTATCTGTTTCTTCTTGGTTCATTGTTTCTGCTGTGTTCTTAGATATTTTGTTGTTACAATTTACTACTTCAAGTTGATCTGTGTTTGTGGATTTATGTTCAATTGTTTTTGTAGGAACCTGGTCCGTTTTGTTTTTAATCATCAATTATTTTATAACAGATGGAGTAAGGTACAGTGTTGGATGCACATGTTGATTATTTAGCCAAAGCTAGGCGAAACTGGCCCGTTTTATGATGACGTCACTCCTACTAATTTTTAAGGTCTTATTGCAGTTTTCAATTTTGCCTACTAAACGGTTATTTTCGGCGAGGTTCTGGATCAACCAATCAACCATAAGCAACAGGTACATTCCAGTCAAAAGAGTTGTCCTGCTGAGGGCAATTAATCACTTTGAAAAGAGCATCAGGGCATGTTACTGAGGGTTTTTT
>JAQJVL010004149.1:0-27500 GCA_035578905.1 Stictocephala bisonia
TCCGGAAGTCAAGAGTCCCTAAGGCCGCCTGACTGTCTGAGAGGATGTGGATATGTTTCCCGCAAAACCCTCTCATGGTTTGCGCTGAACGTATGGCGACTTCAGCTTGGAAAACGGTGCCATACGCTCCCAGGCTCACGCTAGCGTTGGTCCTAGGGTCCCCAGTATAGACACCAAATCCAGCTGTGTTGCCCATTCTTGACCCGTCTGTGAACCATACAATTCGGTCGTGAGAAGAAACCGGGCTACTAATAGCGACCCAGTACTCCCTCGACCTGAAATCCACAGTATGGGGTCTGGTGAAAAGATACTTAGTCCCAATGAAGTCAAACTTCATTGAGAGTACCTCATCGTTTACTAGATTGACCACTGAGGAGTGACCTGTACAGGACTCCCTCCAGTGGTCAGTCAGTTGAAGCCTGTAAGCCGCCGCCCGAGCCTCCCCAATAATGAAGAGATCAAGGGGCGGCAGGTTAAGAAGAACCTCCAGTGCAATTGAAGGGGTCGCCTAAAGGCCCCTGTCATGCACATGCAGGTAAGCCTTTATTGGCTTGAAAGCCTACCCCGGACACTCCTTAGAGATGCCTACCACAGTCATCTCTAAGGAGGAGGACTGTTCGTTAATTCAGGAAAGTTTAGATGCATTGAACGTTTGGTGTATGGAAAACAGGATGAAACTCAATGTGAAAAAATGTCAGGTCACAAGATTCCATCGTTTCCTGAAGCCAATAATATACAACTACACCCTTTGGGGATGTTATTGCATGAATGACTGAAGCGAAGGACCTTGGCGTTATACTGGCACCCTCATTGAATTCTGAACTTTATATAAATAACATCTGCAGAAAAGCGAATAGACCCCTTGATTTCGTTTGTCGTTATTCAAAGCAAATTAGAAGCACAACTGATATGAAGACACTATACTGTACGTTGGTTCATCAGATCTTAGAGTATGTTTCTCTAACCTGAAGCCCACATCAGAATTATTTGTGAAGAACTTGAACGGATCTAACGTCGCTTTATCAGAATGGTGGGTGTCAAGATTGGATTCTTATATCATCAAGTTCCAGTTATGGGTTCGGCTCAATAATTGGGGCTTCAATCTTTGAAAATGCGCAAGCTAATGGCTGACCAGGTCTTTCTTCGCAGACTACTGAATAACCAGGTGGATTGCCCTGACATCCTAAATTTAATTGCCTTGAAGGTTCCTTCTTCTACTCGTTCAGCTGAAATGTTTACAAGGCAGTATTACCGGACAAATTATGCAGCTAACAGCATCATGGTACATCTCCAGAGAGAAGGCAACAAAGTATCTACGGCTGTGGATTTCTTCAGAGATGGCGAGACAACGTTCAGGCGTAAAGTGTCTTTGTTCCTACGAAGTGCCCCTGTACTTTAGGTTATAACCATAGGTGCCTCTACCTCTATTGATATTTGATTTAATATTAGTGTCAGGTTTATATTGTTATTGTACTGCTAATTGTTGTGTTTTCACATAATAAAAAATTGGCGATGTCGGTTGGAAATGAACAAATAAATAGATACATTTATAAGTGCAAGGTTGAACTTCCACATATAAATCATTAGTACTTATTAAAAATACATCATATAACTGAAAAAATGTTCTTGGAATTTTACTTGGCTAATATTTTATTAATAACAGTAATAATTTAAAATAATCAAAAGACACTTAATTGGGATCCAGAGATGAACAAAGAGACATACACAAACCACTGACCATAATGGCCCCCAGTCCATAAAGTGAGGGAAGTGGGGCCAAGTACTCTTCCATAAATCTCTTGTGTCAGCTTCACAACTTACTTTGATACATTACTCCATTAAAGTAATTTAGGTTAACCTCTAACTGAAGCCACGTAAGTACAGTTTAAATGGATTGTTGAATGTATTTTCACTCTAATGACAGCGTCAACACACCAGCCAAATGCTACTGTTATAAAATGGAAAACTACATACATTTGAGATTTACATAATGTGATTATAAGCAATAAAACTATTAATAACTATCGACAGGAAACTAAAGATCTATGCCTAACTATTAAGAACACTTTAAAAATATCTAAAACATAACATCCATAATCATATAGTAAATGTATATGACTACACTGCAGTGAATTATTTGTTATCAAATTAAAACAAACGGTTTTACAAAACTTTCAAGGCAGAATAACACGGCCATCTAAATTAGTTTAAATTTTTGCGCTTTTAAATTTACTGTTAACTAGCTAGAGTATCAACTTTTATCCGCCCTTAGATGTACGGCTGTAAAATATGTTAAATGTTTTTCATTGTCAGCTACCAAATATTTTAAAATAAAGTGAAATAGTGGGACAACCAATCATCTTTGATCAACCAGTCATTTGTTTCATATAAAACGAATTTATTTTACAAAAAGGGAATAAGAAAACATACATTTAATAAAAAATTATAAATGTTTTATTGTTAAATATACAAAAGGAGAATCGTTCGCAATGTATTGTGACATCCAGAGTGGCCTCCATCCTGGGAACCGGTGATGCGGAAGTAATGGATGGGTCGCTGACCACCTGCCCTGCTTGTTTACAACCTTTGGGGCACAATGGCTTACGCATGAACGCCCTTACCTCAATGGACTTCTAGACTGTTCTTGGTTGACGAGCCAGCTCCGTCACGGAACTTCGGGCGCAGGGAAATTCAATAAGCTTCTAGATGGAGACCTGCAGGTGATATATACGGCCCGGATACCAGCGCGAGTCAGTCAGTGAGTCTAGAGTCTACAGCCCGGGTGTTTGCAGCGAGTACTACAGTGCGAGTGAAGTGTCCGAGTATAGTGAAGTGGTCTACGGAGAAGTTACCAGTGAGTGGTTCGTTGTGGGGATCAACGAAGGAGCAGTGCGGTACTTGTGGACGACTTCTGAAGGGACACTGAAGAAACTGTGAGTGAACTGTTAGCATTGGACTGTAGGTAGTAGGGAATCTAGTACAATCTAGTAGAGCCAGCTAGTGGATGTCAGCCGAAGGAACTCCGGAAAGAACAACTTGAGGATGGTGAGGTTGGACCACTGCTGCGGGAGAAGGAATTGGGGGCTCGTCCTAGCTGGGAGGACATTGCAGCTAGGAACCATGTGTATAAGAGCTACTGGGCACAGTGGGACTCAATGAGGGTTAAGAACGGAGTGCTTATAAGAATCTGGGAGGCCCCTAATGGTAGGAAGCAGATTGAGCAGATTGTGCTCCCAAGAAGTAAAAGGAAGGAAGTGCTGGAGGAGATCCACAATGGAGCATCTGGCGGGCACTTAGGTTCAACAGAATGGTGGACAAGCTACGTCAACGGTTCTACTGGTTGAACTTGAGGGCTGATGTAGAGAAATGGTGCCGCCAATGTGATGTCTGTACTGGAAGCCGAGGGCCACAAACAAGAAGTCGAGGCAGAATGCAACAGTGCAACGTTGGGGCACCCTTCAAGAGGATCGCCATCGACATCGCCGGTCCATTTTCCATGTCAGATGCAGGACATAAATATCTCCTGGTGGCCATGGACTACTTTACGAAATGGCCAGAAGTATACGCCATACCAAATCAAGAAGCCGCAACAGTGGCTGGGTGCTTGGTGAACGAATTCATCTGTCGGTATGGAGTGCCACGTGAGCTGCACAGCGACCAAGGGACGAACTTCGGATCCTTGTTGATGAAGGAGGTGCTTCAGCGTCTCGGAGTGCACAAGACACGGACAACTGCGCTTCATCCGCAATCTGATGGGATGGTCGAGAGATACATAAAGACACTCGTTGGACACCTCAGGAAAGTTGTGTCCACCAATCAGCGGGATTGGGATCGGAAGGTGCCCATTTTCCTCCTGGCGTACAGATCTTCGGTCCACGATACTACGGGTTTCACCCCAGCGAGGATGATCTTCGGAAGGAAGCTGCGGCTGCCTAGTGACCTCATATTCGGCCTGCCACCTGACGCAAAGCAGCCCGCGACGGACTACGCCTGCGAGCTCGTCGACCACCTACACGACACTCACGAGTTCGCTCGTCAGCACCTAAAAATGGCCAGTGACAAAATGAAAGCTCGCTACGACCGGCAAGCCAATTCGACTGGATTCCAGGTGAACGACCTGGTGTGGCTCTACAGTCCCCTCCGGAAAAAGGGGAGATGCCCGAAATTTCAACAGGATTGGCAAGGACCTTATCGGGTAGTGACACGAATCAACGATGTGGTCTATAGGATTCAAAGACACCCAAGAAGCAAAATGCTTGTGGTACACCTTGATCGCCTAGCACCGTACCATGTAGCGGAAGCTGATCGGGACGATCAGCCTTAAGGAGGGGGCAGTGTGACATCCAGAGTGGCCTCCATCCTGGGAACTGGTGATGGGGAAGTAATGGATGGGTCGCTGACCACCTGCCCTGCTTGTTTACAACCTTTGGGGCACAATGGCTTACGCATGAACGCCCTTACCTCAATGGACTTCTAGACTGTTCTTGGTTGACGAGCCAGCTCTGTCACGGAACTTCGGGCGCAGGGAAATTCAAGAAGCTTCTAGATGGAGATATGCAGGTGATATATACGGCCCGGATACCAGCGCGAGTCAGTCAGTGAGTCTAGAGTCTACAGCCCGGGTGTTTGCAGCGAGTTCTACAGTGCGAGTGAAGTGTCCGAGTATAGTGAAGTGGTCTACGGAGAAGTTACCAGTGAGTGGTTCGTTGTGGGGATCAACGAAGGAGCAGTGCGGTACTTGTGGACGACTTATGAAGGGACACTGAAGAAACTGTGAGTGAACTGTTAGCATTGGACTGTAGGTAGTAGGGAATCTAGTAGAGTCACTTTATAGTTAGTAATTGTAAATAATAGTAGAGAATCTAGGAAAGCCACTTTATAGAGCTAGGAATTGTAATTAAAAGAAGGGAATTTAGTAAAGTCACTTTGCAATTAGTAGTTGTAATTGATTGCCATTTATTGATGCCATCTAAGATTGTAAATATAAATTAGTTTAATTGTAACAGTAGGCCTAATAGTAAATTGTACTTTTCACAATAGTTTAAAGTTAAGGAAATAATCTATTTAATTGTAATAAGTTAATTTTATAGATTTAATAAATTTAGTAATTGTTTAGTATAACGTGTTGCTTATTTGTAAAACCCACATAGCGATTAATTATTTATAAATTAGGACATAAAGAAACGTCACACTGGTGTCGGAAGTGGGATAGATTTGTTGAGCAACACGTTTAATATTTTTATTTATTGATAGTTATTGTTAAGCTGTTTATTGAATTCATTTACTGTAATTCTATATTGTTTAGACGTAGTTTTGCAAAAGAACGATGGCATCTAGTGGAGTTAAGTTAATAGACTTAAAAGTGGCTGATTTAAAGCGGGAGTTAGAAGAAAGGGACCTAGATCATACTGGAACAAAATCAGTTTTAGTAAGTAGACTTAAGCAGGCAATGCTAGAAGCAGGGGATGATCCAGAAACATTCCTTTTTGAAACTGAAGCTAGTTCACTTAAGTCTATGATTACCAGAAATGTCGAGAAATTACAAAATGACTTAAAAGGAAATGCAGAGGAATTACATAAATTACATAGTGACTTAAGTAGTAATAATACAGGCATTGACCAACGCCCCAAGTACGACTTTTCACCAAAAATACGACGGGGGGTGGGGGTCCAGGTCAGTTTTTTTTAATGGGGTTCTAATGACCTTAACGAGTTTTTAATGAGGTTCTAATTGATCTTAACGAGTTTTTAATGAGGTTCTAATTGACCTTAACGAGTTTTTAATGAGGTTCTAATGACCTTGTAGTAGTGAAATAATGAGGATAATGCCGTCAGAATTTAGGATTTCTGCGCCAAATCGATTACCAGCCCTTCCCCCTCTCCCCTCCCCCCCTCAAAATCAAAAGGGCCTCGACGATTACCGAAGGTTCCCGACAATCTCCGGAAACCCCCGAAGGTATTCTCCGAAACAATCAATACATTTCCCGTAAAAAGTGGTTTTTTGCTTATATCTCGAAAACGGTGCGTCCTAGAGCCTTGGACATTTTTTTCGACCCCCGAAAGTCTATTAGGCCCACCTGTATACACCATTTCCGACCTACCTATAACAAAATTTTTCCAAAAATAACACCTTTGAACTTATCTTTACCCCCACCACTTTGGATATAGTTTCGTTATTTACCGTCCGATTTCGCTCAAATTTGGTACACGTGTACAGATACGCATGCCATACAATATAAACCGTTTGTATTATGTATATGTCGTCTCTGGACTTATCTTTACCCCCACCACTCCGGATCTAGTTCCGTTATTTACCGTCCGATTTCGCTCAAATTTGGTACACGTGTACAGATACGCATGCAATACAATATAGCTAGGCTAAAAGTGCATTTTATATAGTATAACAAGGCTAATAGTGTATTTATATAGTACAAAAAGGGAATTTGAGGGAAATTTGGGAATTTGAGGGAAATTTTGGGAGGGAAAATTCCCAACAGGTTGGCAGGAATGGGAGCCGCCATCTTGGATCCGGGGCATATATATTACGATGATTTCAGGACAATCATCATTCAGTCTCAGACTTTTGAACGAGACACATCTAGCAGCTCCGCTATTTACAACGCATCTATTGCAACCGTATTGTAAGTATACATAACCTATAAATTCATTTTACTCTCTAGGAACATAACCTAACTTACTTTCCCCGTGATATTGTAAAACATTTTCTACAGAGTTTTATACATACCCAAGTAGATGGGTATTGAGAGTTTTACCAAAGTTATTACTTAACCTAACTTATCTTACCTTCACCAAGATATTGAAAAACTTTTTCTACAGAGTTTCTAGTTTTATACATACCCGAGTAGATAGATATTGAGAGTTTAACGATATTGTGTTTCATTTGTTGCAGATCAACATGAATCCCAACCAGGCTCCCTGCCTTAGATGTGCTAAGGCCATATCTCGGAAGAACATGTCGCACCACCTCAAGCGCTGTGGCAACCCAAAGCCCACCATCGAGCCCCAGCGACCTTGCCACTCCTGCGGGACGATGATCACCCTCTCCCACCGCAGCCGCCACTTCAAGAAGTGCGATCCGGGTCACCTCAAGAAGAAAGCAGACGAGTCAGGCCCCTCCACTTCCAAGAAAACTTGCTTAGCTCACGATGAGCCTCAGCCATCTACTAGCCCTTCCTCCTCTATCATCGACACCGTCCGCACCTCAATAACCTCTGCCTACAACTCAGTCAAGTCTGCGTGGAGTACCATGATCGATCGCGATGCTCTTGTGATGGAGGAAGTAGAGAACGCTTTCAATGGAAAAATGAGGACGTATGTTGTAGATAATCACCCTAAAATAAAAGACCCCGCCATATTCTTGAAAAAAGCACGTCACCTCATCCAATCCAAGATCATGGAGCTGGTCAGGGAGGAGAACATTAAGGCAAATATTGTCCTTTTGGCAGAATATGAAAAACCTATCAACAACGTAGAAGAAACAAATGAGATGAATTTTAAAACGAAAAATGTCATCTATCTTCCAACTACAGATATTTTGGAGCACGTAAAAGAGTCTGAAAGAAAGATCCTAGCCGAAATGGACGAATTCTATGCTAAGGGATCTGGCTGGACTCTAGCCAAAATTCTCAAGCTACAACTCAGAATCAACACATACCTACCACTCCGTGGATCTACTTATATTCCCTTCCTAAAAAGATTGAAGACAAGAAAGCCATATTAAATATCCAAAACAACGACCAGAAGTGCTTCTTATGGTGAGTGTTGGCGGCTCTTCATCCCGTCTCATGGCAAGATCAACCCCACCACATCCACCACTATCTACCATTCGAACACAAGCTAGATCAGCACCTCCAAGGAATCGAGTTCCCCGTCACCCTCGATAAAATCAAGCTGTTCGAGAAGAGAAGCGCCTTTTCCATCAATGTCTACGCCTACGATGAAAAGTTCGTAGTGTACCCGCTGCTGGTGACAGACATGGAGCAACCAAACCACATCGATCTTCTCTACGTTAAGGATAGAGATAATACCCACTATTGTCTCATCAGAGATCTGAGCCGACTCATTAGATCCCAGGTTACTAAGCTTCATGGTCAAACCTACATATGCCGCCGTTGCTTGCTCCACTTCGGAACAGAAGATCTTCTCAACCGTCACAAGGAAGACTGCAGTGAACATGAAGCCGTCAAGATTATTATGCCACCGGAGGGAAGCAGTATCAAGTTTGAGGAGGGGCAGAAGAAGATGCGAGTCCCATTTACCATCTACGCCGACTTTGAGTGCATGCTAACCCGTGTTGACGAGTAGAATAAGGAAGAATACCAGCCCATTGGACCGAAGCGGAAGTTCACGGAAAAGTACCAGAGACATGAAGCTATAAGCTTCTCTTACTACATCGTCTATTCAGATGGAGAGTGCGACCATCCAGTCAACTACTTCGGCATAGATGCAGCTCAAGTCTTTGTTGAGAATATGTTACATGAATCGCGGAAAATACATTACCTCTACTCCAGCATGGCTGTTAAACCCATGGATCTTACATTAGAAGATCTCAACACCATCTCATCCACACAGCTGTGTCACATCTGTCAAAAACCATTCACCGACAAAGAAGATCAAAAAGTACGAGACCACGACCACCTTACCGGCAAGTTCAGAGGCCTTGCCCACAACTCATGCAATCTCAAGTACCGTAAACCCCACTTTATCCCCATCTTCATACACAATCTGAGTGGCTACGACACCCACCTCTTCATGAAAATGTTTGGGTTCAATGATGAAACAATAGATCTTATTCCTAGCAATGAAGAGAGGTACATCTCCTACACCATCAACGTTAATGGAGGAACAAAATTAAGATTTCTCGATTCATGCAGATTTATGCCATCTACCCTCGACAAACTAGCAAAAAACCTATCTCCTCAACAATTCAGACACACTTCAAAATATTACTCTGGTGAACAGCTTCAACTTCTAACGAAAAAGGGTGTCTACCCATACGAATTCATGGACTCACTGAACAAGTTTCAGCTGACATCCCTTCCACAAAAGAAGGACTTTTATAATAAGTTAAACAAGGAACAAATTACAAATGAGGACTACGACCATGCCATCAAAGTTTGGAATTCCTTCAACATTCAGAGTATGAAAGAGTACACTGAACTCTACAACCAGACCGATGTACTTATTTTGGCTAACATCATGGAGAACTTCAGAGACGTCTGCCTGCAGACATACCATCTTGATCCAGCTTGGTACTTCACTGCACCAGGACTTGCCTGGAGTGCCATGTTAAAAACCACCAATTTTGAACTTGAGCTTCTCACTGATTACAACATGATACTTATGATTGGTAAGGGAATACGCGGGGGAGTATCTCAGTGCTCTCATCGTCATGCAAATGCAAACAACCCGTACATGGAAGAGTACGATGCAGACAAGCCTACTACCTATCTCACGTACCTTGATGCCAATAATTTGTACGGATGGGTGATGAGTCAGCACATGCCATTCAAAGACTTTAAGTGGGTAGACAATCCAAGCTCCATAGATGTCACAACAATCGCTGATGACTCAGATACTGGATATATCTTAGAAGTGGATTTAGAATATCCTCAACAACTCCATGACATTCATTCAGACCTCCCTCTAGCTCCAGAACAACGGGCGCCACCAGGATTCAAAGAAAAAAACTGTTGCTAACTCTCTTCCACAAAGAAAAATATTTGCTGCACTATAGGAACTTGAAGCAATACCTGTCACTGGGCATGCGACTACAGAAAATACACCGAGTAATTAGCTTTTCCCAAAGCAACTGGCTCAAGTGTTACATCGAATTGAACACTAACATGCGTACCAAGGCCACCAATGATTTTGAAAAGGACTTTTATAAGCTCATGAATAATAGCGTATTTGGAAAGACGATGGAGAACATCCGTAACCGAGTTTATATACGGCTGGCAACAAAAGATGTTCAAGTTGAGAAATGGATTGCAAAGCCTAACTTCAAACACCGGACCATCTTCACGGAACAACTTGCCGCTATCCACATGAGCCGAACGAAACTCCTTTTCAATAAGGCCATATACGTTGGTATGAGTATTCTGGACGTATCAAAAACTCTAATGTATAACTTCCATTTCAATACCATCAAGAACAGATACGGCACCAAAGCTCAGCTTCAATACACAGACACTGACTCACTCACCTACCTTATAGAAACTGACAACTTCTACACTGACATGAAAGAGATGATCAATTTGTTTGACACCAGCGGCTATCCAGAACCCAACCGCTACAACATTCCTCGAATAAACAAAAAAGTCATAGGAAAGTTTAAGGATGAGCTCAACGGAAGAATAATGTATGAATATGTGGGACTGCGCTCCAAGATGTATGCAAGCAGATCAGAGAAGAAAGACGACAACGATGATGGAATTATCAAAAAATCCAAAGGTGTCAAGATGAGCACAGTAAAAAATGAAATTAATTTTGATGACTATAAGTACTGCTTAGAAAATTTTGCCCGCCAATACAGCACTAAGAGCGTGAACTGTACAAAAGAAAATCACTCTGATGTATACCATTCAATGAACATGATAAGAAGTTACCGTCATGAACTGTATAGCGTAGAGTTGAATAAGATTTCCCTTTCTGGAAGGGATGATAAACGATATATATTGGATGGAGGTATCAAGACCCTGCCTTGGGGTCACTACTCTATCCCTAATGACACCATGCTTAATTTAACTATTGACGAAGCTTTATTGACAGAGTAGAAGGGAGCACAAGAGTGCAGGAGGTAGCAAATAGAAGAAGGCCGGCTACCACTTTCCGCAGCGGGGAGGGGCTGTGGAATCCCTTAAAAACATTATAAATCGTAATATATTGTATCAATAAACGCCAATCGGTTCTCTAGCTTCATAACATTGGTCAGTTTTTTGTATATACTAAACTGTAGACTTATCCGTAATACCGTTTGGTTGGATTTTACTTTGTGTTCATTTTAAAATTTAAAAAACCGGGTCCTTTAGTGGTCTTAATGTACGTATGCACATGCAAAACTTACGAGTAATACTTCTACACAATGTTACAGGATGTGGCTCACCACATCAGTCTTATCGCTTGTGTCAATAAAGACGAAATATCAGCTTACTTTTTACTGTTAATAATAAAAAGATTATATACTTCCAACTACGCAGAGTTGATGGAATGGGACTTTGCTATAACCCATGGTTGCTAACATGCCCGTAGAAACCAAATTTACGGCATTGACAGAAATCAACCCAACCGTAGTGCAGACACCGTACTGGGTGAACCTACTTCTTTATCATGGTAACTCCTACGCCAGGTAAGTAATGTTAAGTTAGTTTTAAGTAAACTCTTTTACCGTCAACCTTTAAAAAACAATCTGTAAAATAAATTCTGTTATAATATGAACACTTTTGTGAGTTTACATAACTACAATTTATTAACGGATATCTCCAGCTCTGTGTGAATTTCTATAGAATACCGTACCATCGAGGTGAGGGCGGCCCAAATTCAATAAAAAAGCCCGACTGTTCTCTAAGGCAGCCGTAAAACGCATAAGTCCTGAGGCAGTCCTGCAGCTTGGGGCTGGGCTAATACCCGTAAGACCTTGAGTCGCAGTCCGGGCCCTCGTACGGTACGTGTATCTGGATGTGTGTAACACTCTATGGCTGGCTTAAACTCTGTAAGTCCAGGGTGTGAGTAAGGGATATTTTTAGTAACAAGAAAAATAAAATAAATAAATAAAAGCCCTTTGTAAGTTTGTGCGTCACATTGAAAGGCTTCTCCAAGTAAAGTGGCGGCTAGACTTATAGTGGATCCAAAAAAAAAGTATAAAAAAAAGAAACACAAAAATAATACTGGGAGGTAGCAATTTTGTTATGGAGTGGCTATCACCGTAGCTTGCGATGGTTGAGGCAAGTTACATTAAAGTAAGTGGGATTATGCCTACTGGGGACACCCACTATAATAAAAAACGCGCCAATGCACAAAGTGCAATGACCCTATACCCCTTGGGTGGTGTGGAAACTTCGGTCAAGACTTGTCTGGACAGGCATTGACTTGATAGTCATGGTCTTGTCTGGGAATGCAAGGACAAGTGTTACGACTCGTGCATAGACCTTCAGGGAAGGAGGCACAATACTCTCTCAAGGTCAACTGAGAGTATAAAAGAACTCGTATTTTCACTTTTTCTTATCAGTCTATCATGGTGGGTTGGGCTAAACCGGGTTAAATCAACGTGGGTTAATAAAACCCGAGTTAGCCCAACCCAGGCTATAAATAGAATTGTTTTCTAAATTCTTTATTATTAAACATAAATTCGAATGAACAAGATCTTGTATCAGCTTTGGCTTCGCCACGTGCGCCAGCCGGAAGAACATTTCCCACCATACCTGTGAACTTCTTTTGTTGCATATTGCGATGCAGAAAGACTTGGAAAACAGAAAAACAAAAAAAACAGAAAAACAGAAAAACAAAAAAAAAACAGAAAAACAGAAAAACAGAAAAACAGAAAAAAAACAGAAAAACAGAAAAACAGAAAAACAGAAAAACAGAAAAACAGAAAAACAGAAAAACAGAAAAACAGAAAAACAGAAATACAGAAAAACATAAAAACAGAAAAACAGAAAAACAGAAAAACAGAAAAACAGAAAAACAGAAAAACAGAAAAACAGAAAAACAGAAAAACAGAAAAACAGAAAAACAGAAAAACAGAAAAACAGAAAAACAGAAAAACAGAAAAACAGAAAAACAGAAAAACAGAAAAACAGAAAAACAGAAAAACAGAAAACAGAAAACAGAAAAAAAACAGGAAAACAGAAAAACGGCCGTTTTTCTGTTTTCCTGTTTTCCTGTTTTTCTGTTTTTCTGTTTTTCTGTTTTCTGTTTTCTGTTTTCTGTTTTTCTGTTTTTCTGTTTTTCTGTTTTTCTGTTTTTTTTCTGTTTTTCTGTTTTTCTGTTTTTTTTGTTTTTCTGTTTTTCTGTTTTTTTTGTTTTTCTGTTTTCCAAGTCTTTCTGCATCGCAATATGCAACAAAAGAAGTTCACAGGTATGGTGGGAAATGTTCTTCCGGCTGGCGCGCGTGGCGAAGCCAAAGCTGATACAAGATCTTGTTCATTCGAATTCATGTTTAATAATAAAGAATTTAGAAAACAATTCTATTTATAGCCTGGGTTGGGCTAACTCGGGTTTTATTAACCCACGTTGATTTAACCCGGTTTAGCCCAACCCGCCATGATAGACTGATAAGAAAAAGTGAAAATACGAGTCCTTTTATACTCTCAGTTGACCTTGAGAGAGTATTGTGCCTCCTTCCCTGAAGGTCTATGCACGAGTCGTAACACTTGTCCTTGCATTCCCAGACAAGACCATGACTATCAAGTCAATGCCTGTCCAGACAAGTCTTGACCCAAGTTTCCACACCACCCAAGGGGTATAGGGTCATTGCACTTTGTGCATTGGCGCGTTTTTTATTATAGTGGGTGTCCCCAGTAGGCATAATCCCACTTACTTTAATGTAACTTGCCTCAACCATCGCAAGCTACGGTGATAGCCACTCCATAACAAAATTGCTACCTCCCAGTATTATTTTTGTGTTTCTTTTTTTTATACTTTTTTTTTGGATCCACTATAAGTCTAGCCGCCACTTTACTTGGAGAAGCCTTTCAATGTGACGCACAAACTTACAAAGGGCTTTTATTTATTTATTTTATTTTTCTTGTTACTAAAAATATCCCTTACTCACACCCTGGACTTACAGAGTTTAAGCCAGCCATAGAGTGTTACACACATCCAGATACACGTACCGTACGAGGGCCCGGACTGCGACTCAAGGTCTTACGGGTATTAGCCCAGCCCCAAGCTGCAGGACTGCCTCAGGACTTATGCGTTTTACGGCTGCCTTAGAGAACAGTCGGGCTTTTTTATTGAATTTGGGCCGCCCTCACCTCGATGGTACGGTATTCTATAGAAATTCACACAGAGCTGGAGATATCCGTTAATAAATTGTAGTTATGTAAACTCACAAAAGTGTTCATATTATAACAGAATTTATTTTACAGATTGTTTTTTAAAGGTTGACGGTAAAAGAGTTTACTTAAAACTAACTTAACATTACTTACCTGGCGTAGGAGTTACCATGATAAAGAAGTAGGTTCACCCAGTACGGTGTCTGCACTACGGTTGGGTTGATTTCTGTCAATGCCGTAAATTTGGTTTCTACGGGCATGTTAGCAACCATGGGTTATAGCAAAGTCCCATTCCATCAACTCTGCGTAGTTGGAAGTATATAATCTTTTTATTATTAACAGTAAAAAGTAAGCTGATATTTCGTCTTTATTGACACAAGCGATAAGACTGATGTGGTGAGCCACATCCTGTAACATTGTGTAGAAGTATTACTCGTAAGTTTTGCATGTGCATACGTACATTAAGACCACTAAAGGACCCGGTTTTTAAATTTTAAAATGAACACAAAGTAAAATCCAACCAAACGGTATTACGGATAAGTCTACAGTTTAGTATATACAAAAAACTGACCAATGTTATGAAGCTAGAGAACCGATTGGCGTTTATTGATACAATATATTACGATTTATAATGTTTTTAAGGGATTCCACAGCCCCTCCCCGCTGCGGAAAGTGATAGCCGGCCTTCTTCTATTTGCTACCTCCTGCACTCTTGTGCTCCCTTCTACTCTGTCAATAAAGCTTCGTCAATAGTTAAATTAAGCATGGTGTCATTAGGGATAGAGTAGTGACCCCAAGGCAGGGTCTTGATACCTCCATCCAATATATATCGTTTATCATCCCTTCCAGAAAGGGAAATCTTATTCAACTCTACGCTATACAGTTCATGACGGTAACTTCTTATCATGTTCATTGAATGGTATACATCAGAGTGATTTTCTTTTGTACAGTTCACGCTCTTAGTGCTGTATTGGCGGGCAAAATTTTCTAAGCAGTACTTATAGTCATCAAAATTAATTTCATTTTTTACTGTGCTCATCTTGACACCTTTGGATTTTTTGATAATTCCATCATCGTTGTCGTCTTTCTTCTCTGATCTGCTTGCATACATTTTGGAGCGCAGTCCCACATATTCATACATTATTCTTCCGTTGAGCTCATCCTTAAACTTTCCTATGACTTTTTTGTTTATTCGAGGAATGTTGTAGCGGTTGGGTTCTGGATAGCCGCTGGTGTCAAACAAATTGATCATCTCTTTCATGTCAGTGTAGAAGTTGTCAGTTTCTATAAGGTAGGTGAGTGAGTCAGTGTCTGTGTATTGAAGCTGAGCTTTGGTGCCGTATCTGTTCTTGATGGTATTGAAATGGAAGTTATACATTAGAGTTTTTGATACGTCCAGAATACTCATACCAACGTATATGGCCTTATTGAAAAGGAGTTTCGTTCGGCTCATGTGGATAGCGGCAAGTTGTTCCGTGAAGATGGTCCGGTGTTTGAAGTTAGGCTTTGCAATCCATTTCTCAACTTGAACATCTTTTGTTGCCAGCCGTATATAAACTCGGTTACGGATGTTCTCCATCGTCTTTCCAAATACGCTATTATTCATGAGCTTATAAAAGTCCTTTTCAAAATCATTGGTGGCCTTGGTACGCATGTTAGTGTTCAATTCGATGTAACACTTGAGCCAGTTGCTTTGGGAAAAGCTAATTACTCGGTGTATTTTCTGTAGTCGCATGCCCAGTGACAGGTATTGCTTCAAGTTCCTATAGTGCAGCACATATTTTTCTTTGTGGAAGAGAGTTAGCAACAGTTTTTTTCTTTGAATCCTGGTGGCGCCCGTTGTTCTGGAGCTAGAGGGAGGTCTGAATGAATGTCATGGAGTTGTTGAGGATATTCTAAATCTACTTCTAAGATATATCCAGTATCTGAGTCATCAGCGATTGTTGTGACATCTATGGAGCTTGGATTGTCTACCCACTTAAAGCCTTTGAATGGCATGTGCTGACTCATCGCCCATCCGTACAAATTATTGGCATCAAGGTACGTGAGATAGGTAGTAGGCTTGTCTGCATCGTACTCTTCCATGTACGGGTTGTTTGCATTTGCATGACGATGAGAGCACTGAGATACTCCCCCGCGTATTCCCTTACCAATCATAAGTATCATGTTGTAATCAGTGAGAAGCTCAAGTTCAAAATTGGTGGTTTTTAACATGGCACTCCAGGCAAGTCCTGGTGCAGTGAAGTACCAAGCTGGATCAAGATGGTATGTCTGCAGGCAGACGTCTCTGAAGTTCTCCATGATGTCAGCCAAAATAAGTACATCGGTCTGGTTGTAGAGTTCAGTGTACTCTTTCATACTCTGAATGTTGAAGGAATTCCAAACTTTGATGGCATGGTCGTAGTCCTCATTTGTAATTTGTTCCTTGTTTAACTTATTATAAAAGTCCTTCTTTTGTGGAAGGGATGTCAGCTGAAACTTGTTCAGTGAGTCCATGAATTCGTATGGGTAGACACCCTTTTTCGTTAGAAGTTGAAGCTGTTCACCAGAGTAATATTTTGAAGTGTGTCTGAATTGTTGAGGAGATAGGTTTTTTGCTAGTTTGTCGAGGGTAGATGGCATAAATCTGCATGAATCGAGAAATCTTAATTTTGTTCCTCCATTAACGTTGATGGTGTAGGAGATGTACCTCTCTTCATTGCTAGGAATAAGATCTATTGTTTCATCATTGAACCCAAACATTTTCATGAAGAGGTGGGTGTCGTAGCCACTCAGATTGTGTATGAAGATGGGGATAAAGTGGGGTTTACGGTACTTGAGATTGCATGAGTTGTGGGCAAGGCCTCTGAACTTGCCGGTAAGGTGGTCGTGGTCTCGTACTTTTTGATCTTCTTTGTCGGTGAATGGTTTTTGACAGATGTGACACAGCTGTGTGGATGAGATGGTGTTGAGATCTTCTAATGTAAGATCCATGGGTTTAACAGCCATGCTGGAGTAGAGGTAATGTATTTTCCGCGATTCATGTAACATATTCTCAACAAAGACTTGAGCTGCATCTATGCCGAAGTAGTTGACTGGATGGTCGCACTCTCCATCTGAATAGACGATGTAGTAAGAGAAGCTTATAGCTTCATGTCTCTGGTACTTTTCCGTGAACTTCCGCTTCGGTCCAATGGGCTGGTATTCTTCCTTATTCTACTCGTCAACACGGGTTAGCATGCACTCAAAGTCGGCGTAGATGGTAAATGGGACTCGCATCTTCTTCTGCCCCTCCTCAAACTTGATACTGCTTCCCTCCGGTGGCATAATAATCTTGACGGCTTCATGTTCACTGCAGTCTTCCTTGTGACGGTTGAGAAGATCTTCTGTTCCGAAGTGGAGCAAGCAACGGCGGCATATGTAGGTTTGACCATGAAGCTTAGTAACCTGGGATCTAACGAGTCGGCTCAGATCTCTGATGAGACAATAGTGGGTATTATCTCTATCCTTAACGTAGAGAAGATCGATGTGGTTTGGTTGCTCCATGTCTGTCACCAGCAGCGGGTACACTACGAACTTTTCATCGTAGGCGTAGACATTGATGGAAAAGGCGCTTCTCTTCTCGAACAGCTTGATTTTATCGAGGGTGACGGGGAACTCGATTCCTTGGAGGTGCTGATCTAGCTCGTGTTCGAATGGTAGATAGTGGTGGATGCGGTGGGGTTGATCTTGCCATGAGACGGGATGAAGAGCCGCCAACACTGACCATAAGAAGCACTTCTGGTCGTTGTTTTGGATATTTAATATGGCTTTCTTGTCTTCAATCTTTTTAGGAAGGGGAATATAAGTAGATCCATGGAGTGGTAGGTATGTGTTGATTCTGAGTTGTAGCTTGAGAATTTTGGCTAGAGTCCAGCCAGATCCCTTAGCATAGAATTCGTCCATTTCGGCTAGGATCTTTCTTTCAGACTCTTTTACGTGCTCCAAAATATCTGTAGTTGGAAGATAGATGACATTTTTCGTTTTAAAATTCATCTCATTTGTTTCTTCTACGTTGTTGATAGGTTTTTTATATTCTGCCAAAAGGACAATATTTGCCTTAATGTTCTCCTCCCTGACCAGCTCCATGATCTTGGATTGGATGAGGTGACGTGCTTTTTTCAAGAATATGGCGGGGTCTTTTATTTTAGGGTGATTATCTACAACATACGTCCTCATTTTTCCATTGAAAGCATTCTCTACTTCCTCCATCACAAGAGCATCGCGATCGATCATGGTACTCCACGCAGACTTGACTGAGTTGTAGGCAGAGGTTATTGAGGTGCGGACGGTGTCGATGATAGAGGAGGAAGGGCTAGTAGATGGCTGAGGCTCATCGTGAGCTAAGCAAGTTTTCTTGGAAGTGGAGGGGCCTGACTCGTCTGCTTTCTTCTTGAGGTGACCCGGATCGCACTTCTTGAAGTGGCGGCTGCGGTGGGAGAGGGTGATCATCGTCCCGCAGGAGTGGCAAGGTCGCTGGGGCTCGATGGTGGGCTTTGGGTTGCCACAGCGCTTGAGGTGGTGCGACATGTTCTTCCGAGATATGGCCTTAGCACATCTAGGGCAGGGAGCCTGGTTGGGATTCATGTTGATCTGCAACAAATGAAACACAATATCGTTAAACTCTCAATATCTATCTACTCGGGTATGTATAAAACTAGAAACTCTGTAGAAAAAGTTTTTCAATATCTTGGTGAAGGTAAGATAAGTTAGGTTAAGTAATAACTTTGGTAAAACTCTCAATACCCATCTACTTGGGTATGTATAAAACTCTGTAGAAAATGTTTTACAATATCTCGGGGAAAGTAAGTTAGGTTATGTTCCTAGAGAGTAAAATGAATTTATAGGTTATGTATACTTACAATACGGTTGCAATAGATGCGTTGTAAATAGCGGAGCTGCTAGATGTGTCTCGTTCAAAAGTCTGAGACTGAATGATGATTGTCCTGAAATCATCGTAATATATATGCCCCGGATCCAAGATGGCGGCTCCCATTCCTGCCAACCTGTTGGGAATTTTCCCTCCCAAAATTTCCCTCAAATTCCCAAATTTCCCTCAAATTCCCTTTTTGTACTATATAAATACACTATTAGCCTTGTTATACTATATAAAATGCACTTTTAGCCTAGCTATATTGTATTGCATGCGTATCTGTACACGTGTACCAAATTTGAGCGAAATCGGACGGTAAATAACGGAACTAGATCCGGAGTGGTGGGGGTAAAGATAAGTCCAGAGACGACATATACATAATACAAACGGTTTATATTGTATGGCATGCGTATCTGTACACGTGTACCAAATTTGAGCGAAATCGGACGGTAAATAACGAAACTAGATTCAAAGTGGTGGGGGTAAAGATAAGTTCAAAGGTGTTATTTTTGGAAAAATTTTGTTATAGGTAGGTCGGAAATGGTGTATACAGGTGGGCCTAATAGACTTTCGGGGGTCGAAAAAAATGTCCAAGGCTCTAGGACGCACCGTTTTCGAGATATAAGCAAAAAACCACTTTTTACGGGAAATGTATTGATTGTTTCGGAAAATACCTTCGGGGGTTTCCGGAGATTGTCGGGAACCTTCGGTAATCGTCGAGGCCCTTTTGATTTTGAGGGGTGGAGAGGGGGAAGGGGTAAGGGCTGGTAATCGATTTGGCGCAGAAATCCTAAATTCTGACGGCATTATCCTCATTATTTCACTACTACAAGGTCATTAGAACCTCATTAAAAACTCGTTAAGGTCAATTAGAACCTCATTAAAAACTCGTTAAGATCAATTAGAACCTCATTAAAAACTCGTTAAGGTCATTAGAACCCCATTAAAAAAAACTGACCTGGACCCCCACCCCCCGTCGTATTTTTGGCGAAAAGTCGTACTTGGGGCGTTGGTCAATGCCTGTATTATTACTACTGACTTAAAAGAAGTGAAAGATGACTTAACCGAAAAACTAAATAGTAATTGTAAAACCTTGAAGGAAGAGTTAGCTACAGAATTTAATTATAAAATTTGCAAAGTTGAAGACGAATTTAAAAAACAATTAGATGACTGTTCGAAGCAATTAGGTGATAGGATTAGGGTTTTAGAAGAAATGCTTCAGGGGAGGAAGGAGTCAATAACCTGCAACGAACCACCTGGGATCTCAGGAAGTGGACAGCAACCGCCCAGCCTGGAACCTCGGCCCAGTGTGTGTCCACCCGTAAATAACGCAAGTTTGCCAACCTTCGACGGAAAGATGTCATGGGAAGATTTTATTACTTTGTTTGAGACTGCCGCTGCTGTCTACAATTGGCCATCATCAGCGAAGGCGTCCATGTTGTGCCTTTCACTTCGTGGAGAAGCTCTGAGCGTACTGCAAACCGTTCCAACTGCTGAGCGACAGAATTACGAAGATTTGATTAGACGGTTGGAAATGCGGTTCGGACATAAACACATGGAACTGGTCTACAGATCTCAGCTCAGGAGTCGTCACCAGAAGTCCAATGAGAGTCTTCAAGAATTCGAAGCTGACATCGCACGATTAGTGAGAGGCGCTTATCCCACAGTGGATGAAGCTGTCTACGAGAGCCTATCCATTGAAAGGTTCCTCGATGGGCTGCGGGATGCTGAGACGCAGCAGGCTGTAAAGTTGGCCCGGCCTAACACTTTAAACGAGACCCTGACGCAAGCCTTAGAGTTTGAGGACGTAAAGCAATCCATCCGGGGCCAGGCACGTCTGCGAGGAGTCTACGCAGAGGAAGAAGAACCTATGAAGATAGAAGACATCGTAAGAAAAGTGCTTGATGCCCTGAGGGACCGGAAGAAGGAGATTCGCTGTTGGGGGTGTGGAGAGTTAGGCCATCCCCGAAGTAAATGCCCGAGTAAAGCCTCTCGGGGGCAGAGGCAGGAAAACTAAAAAGGGTTGATGGGAAGGGGCAACTGTCAACCCAGCAACTTGAGGCCCCAGCTAAGAGCATCATCGTAGCATCTTTGTCAGGTCAGACCAACAGCCTTTACATAGATGGATTGGTAAATGGGGAGCCCAGAAACCTTTTGCTGTACACTGGTGCAACGATGACGATATTGAATGAAGATATTTGTCCTTCCTCTATGAAAATAACTCCGACGACCTGGACAGTGAAGACTGCGACTGGGGACTTTGCCAGCGTCCACGGGGAGACAGTTGCCACCTTCTGCATCGGGGGTGCATGTCTTGAGCATCGCGCTCTTGTAGCGGACATTGAGGAGGACGTCATACTCGGCATGGACATGATGACGAAACTTGGCTTACAGTTAGACCTCAGGAAAGGAGTGACGACCATTGGGGGAGAGGAAGTTGCTCTTCAGCGCAGAAAGAATTTATCTTCTTGGGTACGCTTGTTAAAGGACGCCACTCTGCCACCTCGAACTCAGAAGATCGTCAGAGCAGAAATGGACAAGACTATTCCGGAAGGCCAGAACTTAATTTTGGACCCAGTTATAAATGAAGAGGAACTTGGACGTGGAGTACTTGTAGCGAAAACACTGTTCAAATCTTCCAAGGAAGTTCCAGTCCGCATAATGAATTTGAATGACCATCCTGTTGCATTGAAACAAGGTAGGCTCCTAGGTAAATGTTCTTCGGTTTCTTCTGTTTCACGAGCTGATAGGAATATCTCTTCAGACCATAAAAACCTTCCAGAAGACATAGCGGAGTTTGTAAGAGATGCATGCAGGGGAATGACATTGGATCAAACGAAGCAAGTCGCTAGGCTAATAACAGAGTATCAAGATGTGTTTGAAACTGCTACGGGGCCAAAAGGTAGGACAACTGTGGTTCAACATAAAATTGATGTTGGAGACGCTAGACCAATCCGTCAAATACCTAGGAGACTACCCTGGGCGAAGAGAGAAGAGGCAGAGCGAAAAATAAAAGAAATGGAGCAAGATGGAGTGATTGAGCCCTCCAGAAGCCCATGGACTTCGCCAGAAGTACTAGTAAAGAAGAAGGATGGGACTTCCAGGTTCTGCGTGGATTACCGACTACTGAACAATGCTACGAAGAAAGACAGTCATCCCTTGCCCCAGATTGACGACACTCTGGATGCTCTCGGAGGCTGTAAGTTCTTCTCGACCCTGGACTTGAAGAGCGGGTACTGGCAGGTGGAGATAGCTCCGGAGGACAAAGAGAAAACAGCGTTTTCCATAGGGAATGGAAACGGACTTTGGCAGTTCACGGTGATGCCCTTTGGACTCTGCAATGCTCCAGCTACCTTCGAGAGACTCATGGAAAATGTGCTACGGGGACTGACTTGGGAAACTTGTCTAGTGTATCTGGACGACATCATAGTCCTAGGGAAGACGTTTAACGACCATCTTCAGAATCTGGAGAAAGTTTTTAAGAGGCTTCGTTCTTCCAACCTGAAGTTAAACCTAAAAAAATGTAATCTTTTCAAGAATAAGGTTAACTATCTTGGACACGTAGTGTCATCCGAAGGAGTGACTGTGGACCCGGAGAAGATTAGCACCGTGAAGGAGTGGCCTGTCCCACGTAACAAACATGAGGTGAGGAGTTTTCTTGGACTTTGCACCTACTACCGCCGCTTCGTGAAGGGCTATGCTGATATTGCTAAGCCACTGACCAAGCTCACCGAAGAACAGCGTAAGTTTGAGTGGACTCCGGAGGCTAGTGAGGCTTTTGAGACACTTAAAACTTCTCTTTGCAGCGCTCCAATCTTAGGGTTCCCACGGTTTGGAGAGAAGTTAATTGTGGACACGGACGCCAGCGATGTGGGTATAGGGGCAGTTCTTTCCCAAGTTCAGGACGACCATGAAGCTGTAATAGCTTAATTCAGCAGAACGCTATCCAAAGCAGAGAGGAATTATTGCGTCACCAGAAGAGAGCTACTTGCAGTCGTGAAGTCATTAGAGCATTTTCACAAGTACCTCTATGGACAGCCTTTCCATTTAAGGACCGACCATTTTGCCCTGACTTGGCTAATGAACTTCAAGAACCTGGAGGGACAGACAGCTCGATGGGTGCAGCGTCTTCAAGAATACAACTTCACCTCTGAACACCGACGAGGGAGAAACCATTCCAATGCCGACGCCCTGTCTCGCCGACCTTGCCCAGAGGGTTGTAAGCACTGCTCCAAGGTAGAAGAAAGGAATCCGTCCGTGGAAGTGCGTTGTGTCTATTTGGAGCCAGCTAGTGGATGTCAGCCGAAGGAACTCCGGAAAGAACAACTTGAGGATGGTGAGGTTGGACCACTGCTGCGGGAGAAGGAATCGGGGGCTCGTCCTAGCTGGGAGGACATTGCAGCTAGGAACCATGTGTATAAGAGCTACTGGGCACAGTGGGACTCAATGAGGGTTAAGAACGGAGTGCTTATAAGAATCTGGGAGGCCCCTAATGGTAGGAAGCAGATTGAGCAGATTGTGCTCCCAAGAAGTAAAAGGAAGGAAGTGCTGGAGGAGATCCACAATGGAGCATCTGGCGGGCACTTAGGTTAAACAGAACGGTGGACAAGCTACGTCAACGGTTCTACTGGTTGAACTTGAGGGTTGATGTAGAGAAGTGTGCCGCCAATGTGATGTCTGTACTGGAAGCCGAGGGCCACAAACAAGAAGTCGAGGCAGAATGCAACAGTGCAACGTTGGGGCACCCTTCGGGGATCGCCATCGACATCGCCGGTCCATTTTCCATGTCAGATGCAGGACATAAATATCTCCTGGTGGCCATGGACTACTTTACGAAATGGCCAGAAGTATACGCCATACCAAATCAAGAAGCCGCAACAGTGGCTGGGTGCTTGGTGAACGAATTCATCTGTCGGTATGGAGTGCCACGTGAGCTGCACAACGACTAAGGGACGAACTTCGGATCCTTGTTGATGAAGGAGGTGCTTCAGCGTCTCGGAGTGCACAAGACACGGACAACTGCGCTTCATCCGCAATCTGATGGGATGGTCGAGAGATACATAAAGACACTCGTTGGACACCTCAGGAAAGTTGTGTCCACCAATCAGCGGGATTGGGATCGGAAGGTGCCCATTTTCCTCCTGGCGTACAGATCTTCGGTCCACGATACTACGGGTTTCACCCCAGCGAGGATGATCTTCGGAAGGGAGCTGCGGCTGCCTAGTGACCTCATATTCGGCCTGCCACCTGACGCAAAGCAGCCCGCTACGGACTACGCCTGCGAGCTCGTCGACCACCTACACGACACTCACGAGTTCGCTCGTCAGCACCTAAAAATGGCCAGTGACAAAATGAAAGCTCGCTACGACCGGCAAGCCAATTCGACTGGATTCCAGGTGAACGACCTGGTGTGGCTCTACAGTCCCCTCCGGAAAAAGGGGAGATGCCCGAAATTTCAACAGGATTGGCAAGGACCTTATCGGGTAGTGACACGAATCAACGATGTGGTCTATAGGATTCAAAGACACCCAAGAAGCAAAATGCTTGTGGTACACCTTGATCGCCTAGCACCGTACCATGGAGCGGAAGCTGATCGGGACGATCAGCCTTAAGGAGGGGGCAGTGTGACATCCAGAGTGGCCTCCATCCTGGGAACTGGTGATGGGGAAGTAATGGATGGGTCGCTGACCACCTGCCCTGCTTGTTTACAACCTTTGGGGCACAATGGCTTACGTATGAACGCCCTTACCTCAATGGACTTCTAGACTGTTCTTGGTTGACGAGCCAGCTCTGTCACGGAACTTCGGGCGCAGGGAAATTCAAGAAGCTTCTAGATGGAGATATGCAGGTGATATATACGGCCCGGATACCAGCGCGAGTCAGTCAGTGAGTCTAGAGTCTACAGCCCGGGTGTTTGCAGCGAGTACTACAGTGCGAGTGAAGTGTCCGAGTATAGTGAAGTGGTCTACGGAGAAGTTACCAGTGAGTGGTTCGTTGTGGGGATCAACGAAGGAGCAGTGCGGTACTTGTGGACGACTTATGAAGGGACACTGAAGAAACTGTGAGTGAACTGTTAGCATTGGACTGTAGGTAGTAGGGAATCTAGTAGAGTCACTTTATAGTTAGTAATTGTAAATAATAGTAGAGAATCTAGGAAAGCCACTTTATAGAGCTAGGAATTGTAATTAAAAGAAGGGAATTTAGTAAAGTCACTTTGCAATTAGTAGTTGTAATTGATTGCCATTTATTGATGCCATCTAAGATTGTAAATATAAATTAGTTTAATTGTAACAGTAGGCCTAATAGTAAATTGTACTTTTCACAATAGTTTAAAGTTAAGGAAATAATCCATTTAATTGTAATAAGTTAATTTTATAGATTTAATAAATTTAGTAATTGTTTAGTATAACGTGTTGCTTATTTGTAAAACCCACATAGCGATTAATTATTTATAAATTAGGACATAAAGAATCGTCACAGTATGTTTAAAAAACCCGTATTAATGGTTAGTTTTTTGTGAGATTGCATTATATACAAATAGAATTATTTATTATACGTGATAATATTTCAAATTGGTTTGTTTTTTTACATTCAGGAGTGAAATGAGGCGGTTTTATTAGGAGAACCATGTTGTAAAATTTGTTGAATAAACAGCTGACCATTTAAAATGAAAGACGAGTACAATCCGACTGGGTAATAACCCCAGCGTGTGTGCTTTTAAACTGTCAGCCCCATTTTGTTATTAGGCTCCAGTCGCATATTACATACTCGAGTATGACATACTTTTGTTAGTTATACTATACTAAATTTGTTCTATGTATAGAATTAAAAAATAACATTATTTCTATATAATTTATAAAGTAAATAACAAATGTATACTCTCTCTAACATTGTTATACAATATTTACTAGAACAAAATATATAATTAATATACAGGTTATTCTTATTAAAGATTCCATATGTAAAATATATACTCATACACTTTATTGTTAAGAAAGAAAATTCATGAATAAAAATATCTAATTCACGATGCTAACTTTCACATTACTTACAAACATAATATATATTAAACGTATTAAGGGAATTTTAATTTCGTATTCCTACATGCATGGATTCCCTTGAAGGAACAGTAGTGATACAATATATAAATGAGCTACATTTTTAAGATTTCAAGTAGCTAACCCTGTTAATAACGGTATAAACCTGTATTTATTCAAGTATAATATAAAATGTATAGAAAAATACTTTATTTTAAGAGACAGTACATTAGAAGTAGTTAGGAAATTATAACAGTAATCAAACAATATCATTAACATTATTTGAAGCGCACTATATCTTTAAATAATTGTATTTTATGAATAATTATAAATATATTCAACACATTACCTATTTAAGAGTTAATTGCAAAAGTAACTAACGTAAAAACTATCTACCAAATGGCCCAATCTTTATGAAACTAAATTACTAATTCATTCGGCTCCTTTGGCACATGGCTAAAAATTAAAAGAGAAGTAAATAGTCAGTCACCTTCATAATTAGATGGCTCAAAAAAAAAAAAATAAATAAATAAATAAAATTTCGGAGATTACACACTTTTTACATTTCGATTAAAACATCTCTTTTACGTTAAAGACGATTAATCCGTAAACGAGTTAATGATGAGACATTAAAATAAAAGCTTGTATAAATAGTCGTACAAAAAGGTTTGATGTCCACAATGTTTGGTAAATTTGTGTATTATTTGTCTGTTTGTGTTTTTAAAATACAGTTTAAATTTGAGAGACCTATAGAATCTAGTCTTAAAAACAGCCTTAAATTTCTAATTATTTTATAATCTGTAATACACAATGTGAATGAATTCCATTTAAATAAATCAAGCTTAAGGTCATCAGTTTAATTTCAATCAGATTAATAAAAATGTAGAAAGGAATCACTGATAACAACCAACTTTATTATAATTAATTAATTATTTTAATTAATGAACATTTTACAAGGAATATTGCCTAACATTTGCTCATATATACTACTTATACTGATTCGAAATCCATAATTATACATATATTGACGTGTTGTCTTAATATTAAATAAATCAATACATTACACTAACATCATTTTAATTCCCTACCTTTGTTTTAAAATCTTAATAAAATTTTGATGATTTTCGTTCAGAATAATAAATGCTTTTACAAATGTACAATCTGTAATGAGGGGGGGATAAACTTGAAGAAATACTATCATTTCAATATTAAATATATCCCTATAAGGAATAAATATCATTAGTATAACAAAAGTTTTTAGATGTTTAAGTAATTGTTATTTTTCATACAATTTTATTTTATATTTTATGATTATTTTTATGTTTATAATGTTTAAAGACACTCAATCTCACATTTCTTAATTTTTTCAGTTACTATTCTTATCTTTTAAAAATTAGATCCACGATATGGTTTACAACAATTTATTTTGGTCCAAAGTTAAATTCTCGTAGGGGAAAACATTGCTATTATATAATATAAATATAAGCCAAATAAATAACAGTGATGAAATAAATGTAATTTAAATCAATAATTAGTATAGATAAATAAATTTTCTGC
>JAQJVL010004149.1:32500-49121 GCA_035578905.1 Stictocephala bisonia
AAAGAGTAGATATTATTGTTTCAGTAATTTTAGTGCATGTTCTAATTATTGGTCTAAAAGTCCTGTAAAATGGGATTTCATCACCTCTAGTTATTACACGTAATATTAACCTGTGGCAAGTTATATTTATGTATCTATGAATGCTCTATTTCACTAAGTAGAATTATTTTAATTAATTATATTTTTAAGTTTTAAATTGAGTCATTTTTAAATAATTAGTAAAAGGACTTGGTAAAGATATATCAAAATGTGGATTATTACCAATTTTTTTCTGTATTGCTGTTTAGAAAAGTTATTAGATAGTTGTTATTTGTTTATTTATCCAATGGTACATATTGTAATCTAGTAGGTCTGCCTTAATATTAAGATATCTTTGCATGTCTTAACAATAATATAAAGCGTTAAAATTGATTATGTATTTTTAAATGCTTTATTATTAGCTTTTTATTCCTTTAAATTTGTGTGATCTAAGTAACTTAGTAGTTTTTCACTTAATTTAAGATCTTACGATTTAATTATACTATAGATAATTTAATAGTTGGTTTATTTAAATAAAAGCTAGAACAAGTAATATTTTGATAAAATAAATAAAGTTGTAATCGCTTCTATTCTCATAATAATTCCGTTGTAGTACATAAAACAAAATTATTAATTTGTTATATTTACTGTAGTTTTCTTATTTTTCTTATTGTTAATTGAAACAAAAGAAAGGAGTAAATACTCTAAGTAAATATTTTTAAATATATAATTCATTGCGTATGAAATTATATATTATTTTTGATTTTGAAGTAACTTTTATAGTAGTGGAATAGATTTGTAAACATTAGGCTGAGAACGAAATTATTAATTGTTATTCCAATTTCTTTTCTTTGTATAGTATTTTATATTTGTAACGTCATTAGTCAGTTCATGTTAGACTACAGTCACGACCATAAATTTATTCAATTTGTAAAGTACCGACCATTAGCTCATATTCTTCACAAATTGGGATTCCAACCTTCTTTCTTGCTTGCATGCTTAGCCTCTGAGCCACCACGTTGGAAATAATAATATGTATGCCTAAACCAAAATAGATTAAATACTACAGAGCACACTTAATTGATTATTACACAATGTTTTATTTTACTATGTAGTTCCAGTTGATCTACAATCCAACCAATCTACATCGAAAATTCCAAACCTAAAAGCAGAATTAATTTCAAAATAATATTGTAACATTTATGCAGTTATTGTTGAATAAGAGTAGAGCACATATTAAAACAATTTAACTTTTACAAAACAAATTGAACCTGTTAAAATTAAAACTTTTAACAAGGTTTGTGGATGATGAAGTGGAAAGAGATGCAATATTAGGCCGTAACGAGGGATTCCTGACGATTTTAATTACTACTACAGCATAGTAGTAATTAAAGGATATCACTTACAATAAACGAATAGATTTTAAACATTTATTACTGAATTATCTATAAAGGTATTACAGCAAATGTGATTTAGTAATTATTCGTACTCGTTGGATCTCAAGATTTCAAATTATCCTTATTTAAAATTCAATTTTGTACAGGTAGGCAATATTAGAGGCTGCTGTGTTTTGGAGATAGAAAGGAGAGGTGGTTAAGTCAGTAAGTGAGAGACCATGAAGATTGCCTGCACTGCTTCTGTTGTTTACTCATCTTAAATTGCTTATTATAAACGCATGATTTAATTAATTAAGAATAAGAAATAATCATTTAAAGTTGTTAACATAGGAAATAAAACATTGATTAGTTAACGCTTTTGCCTTGGATTCTGAAAATATAACACATTAGTTTTATACAGTTTATTGTCTTTTATATGTAAGATCTGTAATATTATAATAATTATAATATTATAATTGTAATATCAAACAAATTATTTGTTTGATTGGCCCACGTAATTTATTTAATTAGAGATAGGTATCCCAAATGAAAAATTAATTTCTATATTCAAGTAATAACAAAAGGCCGAGCCGTAATAGGGCCAGAAGAACTGTAAGTGTCAAATAAACTATGTTTTGAACAGTTGTGAATATAATTTAAGCTAATTCAAGAGTATCATTCTATTTAGGTCCATTATGTAATGCGTGTATTTTGTGACTGGCCTTAAACAACAATTAATTGATCCAACGTAATTACCTATAAATGATGTTAATTGCCATTGATGACACGTCATAAATTTACACCTAATTAAATACTTCCACTGTGAAATGTTGCAAATTAAACACAACTGATTTAATTAGAATCTACAGTTTCCGGTGACAACCGCGACAAGGTACTATCTACAATATTTACAAGATGACCAGACGTTTCGCCCATACTGTGATGTGGCATCCTCAGTGGTTTCTCTGAGACTGAAATGAAATCGGCAAGTGACCTTCCAGCTTTATAACAGGTGGTGGGGTGGGGACTGGTTGGCAGGTATGCTGGAGAGGGGGGCGGAGGAACGACCCACGTGACCTACGGTCATTGGCCGAAAAATCAATATGGCTGACTCTTCCATTTTATTTCAATTTACTTAAAATGGGTTCCCATGTCTTTGGCAGCCGTATACTATCATCCTTATTAAAATTATTTCTTCTTTTATATATTTCTATGGCTTCCCTTACGATTCTCGGGTAGTAATGTGGGATGTTGGCAAGGACTTTAGTTTTGTCAAATAAAATTCCATGATTACTTTTTGTGCTATGTTCAGCAACAGCAGACTTTTCCGTATCTTCATTCTTAGTATGCCTTATATGTTCCTTAATCCTTGTGGAAATTAACCTCTTGGTTTCCCCTATGTAGACTGACCCGCAACTACAAGGTATTTCATATACTCCAGGCATAGCTAGTGGAATTTTATCTTTGACTGGCAATACAACTGATTTAAGTGAAGTTACACACGTACGATGGAAATTACCCAAACACCCAATCATAGACTACAACGATACTGGTTCTTCCGTCCACCTATACACTTACATTTCTATTCCTCTACATGAAATATATTCCCTTCTCGAAGTGTTAACAACTGTTTCTCTCTTAGCAGGCTTTTAATATTTCAAAAATATATTAACTGAGTGTTGTAATGAAACTTTTATTTCAGCAACCATACAGTTTGGGAAAAAATAAAGAAAAATGTTGCTATTCTATCAAAATTTTATCAAATTTTCCCTTTTCTTGTTTGAAAGGCTCACGCTCCTTTGTAAGAGAGTGTTGAATAGTCGCCCCACTCAACCACACCTAGATTTTCCTTATCTAGGTTCCCCCATAATGGCTACCACTTTCTTGTTTCGCCCTTAGATCTCTATAGAAATATTATGGGATTTGTTTAGAAGGTAATCATGTTAATATAATAGTTTTACAAGAATTATATTCTAAAATGGATGCAATCTAAACTGTTGAAGTTTAAAAAAAAACTATAACTAAATCAACAAAAACTCTAAAATATATTTACTGAAAAATATGTTTTATGTAAGTGTATGCATTTTTTAATTAAAATAAATAATAATTGAAATAATACTTCACAGTGTCTTTGATCTTATATATCTCTCGTAAGTCAAATACAATTTAAATCTCGTAATTAGACATTTTAAATTTTTCTCAATATTAAGAATTTTAATCAATATTAATCTGTGTGGGGATCGTACTCAGAGTAAATACAGAGAGAACCAAAACAGAACAAGTTCACAATTACTAATGATAGCCAATCAAATACTACAGGATTCACACCTATGCTTTATTTTCTCATGCTCAAACTCCTTATGTCTTAGGATTTGGCCATCGGATCTCCTAATGTTATATAAAGAATGAGAGGGTAGACCCACCCACCCACCCATACACGTACAGTGATATTGAACCACCAGCCCACCCATGCACGTACAGTAATATTGACCCACCCACCCACCCATACACGTACTGTGGTATTGACCCACCCATACAAGTACAGTGGTATTGACCCACCCAACCCCCCATACACGTACAGTGATATTGACCCAGCCGCCCACCCATACACGTACAGTGGTATTGACCCACCCGCCCACCTATACACGTACAGTGATATATATTATACTAAGTAAAATGTAATAGCATAATAATTTTGTATAATTTTTGAATTACACACACACACACACACACACACACACACACACACACACACACACACACACACATATATATATATATATATATATATATATATATATATATATATATATATATATATATATATATATATATATTACAAACATATAATTTTATTACTTCAGTTACGAAATATATATTTAAACACAAACAAATACTACTTGTTATAGATTAAAATGGTCTGCAATGACTCTGAGCTACAGGCAATTCAGGTCAAAGTGACGAATCGAGTTAATCAGTTACAAAGAGCTGTGTTCACTAAATTACCAGCTTCCTTTACAGTTAACATTTAGCTAATACCCTCAGGTCATAATCAGTGCCATTTTGTATGATGTTTAGTAAATTTCTTACAAAATTGTCCATTTATTACTGAACTCTTAAACCTTTAATCTACATCGACTAAGTGATCACTAACACCGATTTTTATCCTTTTACTGACAAGATATGAACTTGAAATTGGCAAGTTGACCTTGTGCTGAAGTTTGCATTACAACTAATATACATTATATGCGTTTTTTTAATGTTATCTGGTCACAATGCTTGTGGTGAGTTTAGCCATTTCTTTGTGGGCTCAGAATTAATTTAATGATAACTAGTTACACAAATATAAAACTGTATAATTTAAAACATCACCCATATTACATTGACCAAACATGAACACGCGCTGAAAAAAAATTAATTTTCAGTTAGTATAGAATGGTCAATTAAATAATAAAATACATATTTTCACTACTCACGAAATGTTGTAACAAATATAATGGCAGTCTTGTAGACCTTGATGGTGTATTTCCTTCACATATGGCCTTTAAGTTATAAGTGTTTGTAAACTATATTATTGGTCCTGGTTATTTTCAAAATGGTAATATTTATAATTAAGGCCTACAACTAAACCCAACGTGCACTATTTATAACAAAACCTGTCCAAATAATACATTATATTTTCTAGACAGAAATCAAAATATATATGTTCATAATATAATATCTGTGGGAAATAGCCTATAATAACATTACTTACGAGACCACATTTTTTGTACATTTTTGACATGTATTGAAACATGCCTGATAATATAATCAAAATTTATTTAACATAAAAAAAATAATGACAATTAGGAAAAGATGTAACTCATTCAGTATATTTGGGGCAGGTTTGGTTGCAACGGCAAACACATTATTGTAAAGGAAACAATATGGAGTCGGTTATTTCCCTTATTGGATTGCTTTTAACTCAATTACAAAAGACCAACCCCCATCGGCACAACGATTTTGGTCTTAACGCTTACTGACCTTTTACTAGAAATGCAACATTGTAAAAATTGTTGTACTAAAGCACTTAAATTTATTATGAAATAATTCTATAAATTCGTTTAAATATTGGAAAATTACAATAATATTTCCGGACTTTATGAGAAATATATTTAATATCGATGGTTTTTGCATCCTTTAATAGCTTATTTATATATAAGTTGAAGAAAGTGTTTTTTTTTTTTTTTTTTTTATTATTTTTAATAAGTTTATAACACGAATTCATGAAATTAAGAGTTCCAATATACATAATACTCACATTAATTAACTAAAATAATCAACATTTGTAAAAAGATTCATGTACAGGGCGTTGAAAAAGTATGGAACCATTTTTAAATGGGCCCAGATTAAGATTTAGTATCCCTCTGTAAAACGTTTTTCAATATATTTTGATGCAGTATATAATTTTTCAACCTAGAGAGGAGGATCTGTGGAGGATATCGTAAAAAGATTACATGAAAAGCTATGATGAGTTGTCCATAGCTTATTTTTTGTGAATAAGACGCCACAAATTTCAAGTCAAAATAACCACCATATCTGAAATGGTGACTGGTTAATCTTTCTTATCAGAGGGCTTTGAAAAAGTAAGAAACTATCTTCATTTCTTTTAAATGAGTCCATATAAATAATTTAGATTTAGCATAATTTTGTTAAACGTTTTTGTCTATCTTTTGATGTACTTTATAATTTTTTTTAACCTAGATGGGAGGGCCCGTAGAAGATATCGTAAAAAATTTTAAATCAAAGACTATGAAGAGTTGCCCATTATTTTAAAGCCTATTTTTTTCTGAATAAGAAGCCACAAATATCAAGTCAAAAGAACCACCCTATTATAAATAGCAACTGGTTAATTTTTATGTTTATTTAAAGTAAACCATTTATAACCCACCATCGGGTGGCTAGTTCACTTTTGTTATACGTGTTGATATCATTGAATGTAGTAAAAGAACAATCGGTTATTTTTGGTATTTCCATAAATTATATGTTCAAAATAAAAGTTAAAACATTAACAAAGTCGTTTATACACTGCAAATGGAACTGGATTTTATTTATAGCAAAGATCTAAAAGATATATTAAGGATGTAAATGATATACATACTATTCTCTGTGGATGCCCTCATGTTTATGTCTTAACTGCTACTAAGTTAACCAAGGGGGTCATTCAAATTAAATAGAAAAATATATTTATTTTACCATCCTCTTTGTACAGAAATGTCTAAACAAAATTATTCAAATACAATTTTAGTAGCACCATTTGATTGTTTAAATTAATTTCCCATTCATATAATTAAAAAGAAACATATTCACGATTGTTAAACAATTTTAGTAAAATAAGTGAGCATCGCCGAGAAAAAACTGCATTTGAGTTCTATTACTAATTTAAATTAAAACTGAAGGTAAAGAACTCACTGAAATTTGAATTCCATAACAATAAGACAAAAATATATGCAGTATATAATTCGTTCCTAATTTTTCAAGTAACGCAATTGGAATAATTTAGTAAATTAAATAATGAATTGTTACTGCAGTTAGATAGGAACTATTTCTAATAAAACAAGTTATTCTTATGCAAAGCCAATGTGTTTTCAATATTGTGGTAAGTCATCAACAATTCTTTAACCTTTTTTTTAAATTTTGTCCAAGAATTACTGTCTTTTATTTCCAAGTTCTTGAAGCATTGAAAGAAAAGCAATTTTTTAACAATGTCAGATTAAGCTATGGTACTGATATCACTCTAGAGTTTCTAATACTTCAACGATTACATTCTGCATTAAATGTATTTTCTGAATTCTGTAGAATATACTATATAACTTAAAATACAATTATTTTAATATTTTTTTCATATGTCAGACTGTACGTATCAGGAAAAAACCATTATTTTCATGGTAAAATATCAAAATATCAAATGCAACAAAACGCCAAATGAATTCTCACCAGGATTCATATTAAATTAATAAAAATGATACCTGTAGAGTTTCATGTTTTAAAATAATTTTAGGATGATGATTACTTGGGAAGATTTATGATTTTTTGGGAAAACATGTAAAGATTGTAAAACAACTTAAAAATCATTAGGTCAAGAGTTTTATTTATATCCTTTCAGTAATGATCTATTGCGTACTAAGAAAAAAAATACTATTTTACTCAATTCCTAAGATTATAACTATACTAAGAACAAAAAAATACTACCCACTTGTAATTTTATTTACATCAATATATTTTATAGTCTAAGTTTGTTGGACATTAATACTACATTTAATATTATAATTTTGAGAAAATTACAACATAAATTTCGCTGATCCTGAGATTGTATATCGTATCGAGGCTTCCATCTTCCGTCTTCAATCTGTCATTTATACAGACGACAATCATATGTAACAGCAGTTTTAGAACCTAAGTATTTTGTATAGTATCAGAGTATTAATGGTCATTAATTTCTATAAATTGTTTGGACCCAGATTTCCCGTACTTCATTTATAATAATACATGTCTCACGTATATAGGTATTTAAACGAATTTTGTTTAAAACTCCACACAAAAAAAAACAAAAAACAATTCATTGATCACTGGATAGTTCAAGTAATAAAATACCTTAATTCAAGACAGTAAAAATATCATTTTAATTATGATCCAAAATTTGTTTCATTATTCAAAATATTTTATAACGAACACCTGTTCAGTAAATCTTTATAAATGTATTATCATGATTTGCCTTTCATTCTAATTTTTACTCATACGAAGGTAAAATAGTATTATACAAAACACTAAATAATATAAGTAAATAATATTGGAACGGACCTAGGTTAACTTTTGTAAACAAATATTTAGTTGAAAAAGTGGGGAAAATATTACATTATATAGTTACAAAACAGTAAACGTAACAATATTCTGTGGTATTTTATTTTTTGTTAGACATATTTGATGGAATATATTTGGTTTTTGGAAAGAACATTTTTTATAATATTCCACAAGTTTTAATTTAAAAAAATGCTTCAAGTGGTTAAAGCATCATTACTTTTTATGCGTGGTTATTTAAATATTTAACAAATCTGTTAATAACTAACGGAACATAGATCACTGCATGTTAATAAGGTATATGATCCACCTATCGTGATAGATTTTTAAAGGAGATATACAAAAATGAATCAATTTTATAATTGAAATAGATCAAATATTTGGAAAAACTCAACTCTGTTAGGATTTTCATACGTATTTTGAAGTAAATATATTTTAAAGGCTTCGATAATCACCCTTATTAGGGAGTTTTCTTCTAAGATTAAAGTACTGAAGTATTCGTCTATTGCATTAAAGTATTAAACAATTTATTTAAAACGGATCATATTAATTTGTCATGTATTAAGGCTTATTTAAAGATTTAACTTCGTATAACAATCCTGACAAGCTGTGTCACTTAGGAAGTTTGCATTATATACTCCAACTATTTACAACAATATATATATATATATATTGTATGTTACTAAACATATTATTCGCAAGTGAGTAGTAGCCAGTGATATCTCCGGTTCCCTTTCAGGTTTTTGAATGGCTCGCATGCCTTTGTACGATGAGTAGATTGTAGTATCAACAATAACTTGATCTTGCTTGTGTTTAAGATTAATAATAATAATAATAAACTAAACTCAGTCAAGTATGATAAGTAAATAAAGTTGATTTAATATAAGTAACGGGTAATTTTTTCGTCATAAAATATGAACCGGAGATAAATTTAACATAGTTATATAATTAAAAATAGATTATCATTATATAGGATCACAACAAAATAACACATATAAAACATTTACCTAAATTTACAGGCTTATACGAGTACATACAGGTTACTATACTGTATATTATTTTGAATAGCCTTTATTTATCTTGAAAAACATGTTTTAATAAAATAAGTATTTTCAAAAAGCTAAGGTATGATTTAATTTTTATTTTATACACACTGTACTAGACTCAAAGGAATGTAATTAATAGGTAATTAAGTTCTGTTTTATTGTTGGAGTTAATCCATTATAAAGTTTAAGCGCATTTCTCAATTCACTCACCAGCTTCCCTGCTTACTTTTATATATATGTTTACATCAGTGGTATATTTTACTTAATGTGCAAAGCTAATGTTGTTCAGGAACAATGGCCTAAACTCATCTAGCAAAATTTAAGTGTACCTATCGGGATTTCAAACTATGAACATCCGCATATGAAGCAGAAGTGCTAACCACCAGCATAACAAGAAGCGTGATTAAATTTTAAAAATGGTAGTCGAACATTAAAGTCTGCCTTGCTCTTAATAAGTTCATAATAAATCACCTGGATAAGGTTAGATCCATTTCATTGGACGAAAAAACTGCTCTACTCCATCTAGACCATTTTGCAGAGCAAGCTAATTTTGTCCCTGATTGTCCAACTCCCTAAATATTTTACTATCATAGGTAAATACAATAAAAGCCTCTTGCAACATACTCACTGTCCTTCACAAACATACTGAACAAAAGGCCTCTTAGACGTGATCTTTGGATTTTCAAATGTCACTTAAACTACACAAACAACTTTTAGCCATTTAGTATTGTAACTTTGTTACGTTACAACACACATTCATACATAACCTAGGGTTAATGAATATTATATTCATATATTACCGTTATAAGCATTAGGAACACCTTTTGGTTACATTATAGCACTGAGGGGTACGGTGAAATGCAAACTGGGTAACCAGAAAACATTAGCTTTGGCCAAATTTCAATTTACGGGAGAAAACTGTATTCTTTCTGGATAAAGTGCAGCATTTTTAACCTGATCCTTCTCACATTTTTAACATAATATTTACTGAAATATAATTCACATACTATTATCTTCTTTAAAATAATAACAAAAGAGTGTACTGTTTAATATCGTTAATACCTACATCAATGGAACACATTACTTTTTAAACCAAACATTAGTACAAAAATACATATCCTAGAGAAATGTCCATTCATAATTAATAACATTAGCTTTTAATAAATATATCTTTATTGTAAAAATATAATAATATTAGTCAGTAACTTTCACATACGATAGTTTAAATAATTTTGTCAAGATACATAATATTTCTCAGTAAGCATTGAAAATAATACAAAAAAACCAATAACAAATTTGATTATAGACCTATAACTCTTTATGTTATGTATGTCCAGTAACGGTAAAAGCACTGTTAACAGCATGAGGTTAGTCATTACTGTTATTAAGATTGCATTTAACTCAATTACGAAAGGATAAAAACCCATCCAAATAACCATCACGATATTAATGTTCACTGACCTTTTACCATTATTGCGACATTCTAACCAAGCACGTCATAAAAACATTAAAATGTATTGAAACATTTCTTAATTAGGTATGCACTATATATATGTTTATATTAGTCCTGGGTAGAATGATATTTTATTAATAGTAAAAAACATATAAATTTTGAATCCTTTGATTTGGAATGATATTTGCATAAAATTACATAAATAGCTTACATTTTAAATAATATAAATGTAGGTGTTTATATAGTTAATGAAATACTTACAAATACAATTATATCCCATTTGAAGTGTCGACCTCAAAATATTGAATCTATACAAAATGGCGGGATTTTAAATTTTAAATGCTGCTATCATACACGAATAGTTGTATGAGTACTATTGTAATAATTTGTTACCGACTAAACTACTTCCTTGCCAGTGGCCTTGACTGGAGGGTTGCGATGTTGTCGCAAGATACGGAAACAAGCAACATCGAGCGTGGCTGTCCCTTGGATGGGTGACCATTAGCAAGCAGCCCGCATTCCGGTCACTGGTGGTGGTACGAAACTCGTCATTGAGTCGTTGGTCCCCAGGTTAACTGTTAGAGAAAGCTTCTTAGCCCTAACTTCATCTGGTAAAATAAGATGATCTTTAACTTTAACATTTTCATTTATATAATTTTAAATTTAAGTTAGAGCGTAAAATGTAAATTACCACTAAGCTGTATTATGAATAGTACTTACAACATGTTTGTTCATAAATATATAAAAATAAAATACACTTAAATTGTTTGTTCCACTTATATTACAACGCATGGGTGTATTCTTGCAACACTGCACCCGTCTCTTATTTTTAATAATTAAATTTAGTATCACTTACTTAGTAATAACTCAATTAGTATCACGTATCACTGAGTATATCATATTAAGTTTGTCTTGCTAGTAATTATTATATTGTTAGCGAGTACTTTTTGATCAATATTTCTGTTTAATATTGTTTTTGGGTGACTTAAATTGATTTTTTTTTATCAAATAAAAAAATAAATACTAGTCACCACTGTACAAATAATTTGATATTATAAAATAGCTAACAATTAATAATTAGTTTAGCTAGTTTGTAAGACAGTTCACTAACGAGAGTCCGGAACCACTGTAAAATGAGAGTCCGGGCAACGAACCTTTCAGTATAAAAAAATTAAATAAGCTATATTCCTACTCATAAAAAAGTAAAAACATTCGTTTACAATATCTAAACCCAGGTCAAGACAGATAAAAAAATCCATAAGTATTTTAAATACTCCCATATTCAGAAAATGAATTTAAAGTAAACAATAATATTAATATTCCACTAACGCTGAATAGGGTTGAACATGAAAAAAGTAGATGTTATTTATCATAAAGTATTTTCAGCAAATAAAAGTAAAGTTTTTCTCTGGTATTACTATATGAAGACACATTTATATATATATATCATTAATACCCTGTATGTGACCATTTTGGGTTGATGCCATTCTAGTGGTGTAAAATTTTCAGATTCTAGACAAATTACGAACTGCTTCGTACCAGATAATATTGTTTGATCTCGGCAGAAATTACTAAGCATATTCTACTTACTTTCAAGCGTTAATACAAATTATTCTAGCTATTGCCAATATAATATTGACAACAATTTGTGTGCATATAAATTGATATTGTCTTATCTGGACTTCATTTATTTATTTTTTAAACTTGTTTTCATGTCAAGGTTCATTTAAATTTATTTCAACTGGTTAAAATTTAGTTATAATTATTTTGCTGTTAATATTTTGTATGAACAAACTAATCGCATATTCTTCCATATATTTATAACATATTATTGAATTTTAAAGGTACAATATCAGTGGTAATCGATCTATTATCTCTAGTTTAACTAACTTCAGTGGCTCTAACACCCTCCTTCAACTCGCTAATAATTCCAAAAATGTCAACATAGTGTTGGCCCTTATCTATAAATATTATATTAAAACCGTTCGTTCAGCCTAACGACTAAAACATATAACTATGTTTAACAAACAAATCTTAAATAATAACATTCATATTGTGAAAAAAATTACCGATGTAGTTATTATTACTTACTCAGATGTTTAGAGAGTAAATTCGAAGTCGGTTATCAGAATATATATATACATACATGAAATAGTTTGTAAAAACGATAATTTTATCAGAACATACTTGTATAATGTATAATTGAACTCTGTATAGGTACTTATCTAATCCTAGTTAGTAATGTAAATTTTTTTATAGTTTTCTTCGTAAATAATGTAAATAACAATAGTATATTTCAAGTATCTGCAATAGTTTAAAATTAATTCCCTGGAGACAATTGATTTAAATGTTGACGAAAATTATAATTATAATCTGTTTGGTTCTACAACGCTATGCAAACTTATGAATCATATAATTTTGAAGTAGATAATCTACAATAATTAATTTTAAGTATCAAATACGATATACCATTTAAAAGAAGGAACACCTATATGTATTATATTTTTCGTTTCTTTGATAACATTAAATAAATAGACAAATTTAGATTTTAGTTTTTATTGCTACACATAGTCAATGCCTGTGAATCAACTTGTTAAAACTGGAATAAATAAATAAAACTGGAATAAATAAATAAACAAGCAATGCTGGTTTACAAAACAACTCAAGTCATATTACAATTATTTAAAAAATTAAAAGCTAATTTTAATTATTCATAATTAAAACATAAAGTTATGTGTACAGTACAGTTATATATGGATATATCAGCTTGTAATATACATTAAATATTTAAATACATTGTTTTTATATGTAGTTTCAGATACACCCTGGCCTATTAAACTGGAGGAAAATTCATTAAATAATTTGGGACCTAAGTACGCAAATCTATTTCTTTCACATTCACGGCGAACGCGAGGCATCTCCAAAACTTTTACCCTGTCTAGTGCTGCGAGATCGGATCTGAGACCTCTTTTTTAGTTTTTCCCTCAAATATCCCGGCCTGCCAGTGGTAAGGATTCTATAAACTAGGCATAAGGAGCGCAGAGTACAGGCATCAGTCACAGTAGCAAACCCACTGATCGTCGCGCCTCCGAAACATGGTCAAACCTTCTTAGTCCACATACATATCTGACACACATATTTTGCACTCTCTTTAATTTGTCTAAATGTCCTTTAGACACAATATTGCCACACACAGGGAGGCAGTAATCAATCACAGTGAGCACAAGAGCCTGGACAAGGCGAAGCTTGGTCTCTTTAGGAAACAAGTACCTAATTTGGAATACTGTATATGAGTACCCAATAAATAATAGTTTCCAGGTATGTGGAAAGTAAATGGTTTCTTCTTGCTTCCAAACAATCAAATATAAAACGTAATTGGCCATAAAATTCACCCAAGCTATCGAAGTCCAAAAATTTATGTTCATTTCCGGTCGAATCAATATGTTAATTTAGACAAATAAATTATATGTTAAAAACACATCAATTAAGATACGAAAAAATACTCAACAACATTTTATTAAATTTGGTCAGTAAATTATAAATTATGTTTTAATTTAAGTAATTATTTATAAGTTTATTTTCTCTTCTTATTAAATGATTAGTTTATAGTGATTACAAAATTTTTCTATCCTACTTTTCCTCAATAATGTTATTTTGTAAGCATAAATCTATTTTATTTATTCAAACAACTTTTACAATGAATTGGTTAAGAATGTTACTTATAATTCCTATACATGAGAAATTAATTATTATATTTCGTTCGTTTGGTGTATTTAACAATATTTATTTATTTATAGATTTATATATATATATATATATATATATATATATATATATATATATATATATATATATATATATATATATTTAATAAATACGATACCCCAAACCTGTTTAAAAGCCAATTTGACTAAGATTCTTCTAACTTAATAGTAATAACCTATTTTTGTATCCTAATTAAAGAGATAAATATCCAAAAAATATTTGTGTGTTTTTTTGTTTTTTTTTGTTTTTTTTTTTAGTAGTGAATGGTACTTTTAACAGTATATTGCACTAAATTTAAACATTATTCAATTATTGTTAAAGTAGTTAAAATATGTAAATGAATATAACGTGATAAAGGCGTTGATATAAGGTTTAGGATATATTGTTCTGTGTCATTACAGGACGGTCAAAGGAAATAGGTAATTACATCATACGACCGGATACCTCCCAATTACACTCTCGTGTCCTAGGATGTAACACTCAGTACCAATACAGGACATAGAGCTCAAGTGATTAAGCATTGATATTAAATTCTGGGGTGATTTCCCTATGTCATTACAGGGTAGTCAAAGGAAATAGGTAATTATATCAAACGACCAACGCCTCCCAATTACACTCACGTGTACTGGAATGTAACATTCAGTATCAGTACAACACATATAGCCTAGGAGATGTGTTCAGGGGTGATTTCCCTATGTCATTATAGGGTAGTCAAAGGAAATAGGTAATTATATCATACGACCGGATGCCTCCCAATTACAATCTCGTGTACTGGAATGTAACATTCAGTACCAGTACAACACATATAGCCTAGGAGATGTGTTCAGGGGTGATTTCCCTATGTCATTATAGGGTAGTCAAAGGAAATAGGTAATTATATCATACGACCGGATGCCTCCCAATTACACTCTCGTGTACTGGAATGTAACATTCAGTATCAGTACAACACATATAGCCTAGGAGATGTGTTCAGGGGTGATTTCCCTATGTCATTATAGGGTAGTCAAAGGAAATAGGTAATTATATCATACGACCAACGCCTCCCAATTACACTCTCGTGTACTGGAATGTAACATTCAGTATCAGTACAACACATATAGCCTAGGAGATGTGTTCAGGGGTGATTTCCCTGTCATTATAGGGTAGTCAAAGGAAATAGGTAATTATATCATACGACCGGATGCCTCCCAATTACACTCTCGTGTACTGGAATGTAACATTCAGTATTTGTACGACAAATATAGCCTAGGAGATCATGACATTGATATTATGTTCAGGGAAGATTCCGCTGTGTCACAACAGGGTAGTCAAATGGAATAGGTAATTACATCATACGACCGATTGCCTCTCTACTTCACTCTCGTGTACTGTAATAATATTCTGTGATAATGTAGGAAATGTTTCTTTATTCACTGTAAAAAGACTATTTTCTTCAATTTCAATTATTTTTTAATATTTAAGATGGTTCATAAAACTAAGATATTAATTTACAATTAAGTTCAAGGAATTTAAACGTAAACATTTTCTCACTGCTACAAAACCCTAGATTGTTATAAAATGATTACTGCCCTTACATTATGATTTATCTATATAAACATAACAGTCGGCAATATATTTTAATTTATGTTCAGTATTTTATAAAATAATAAATCCAGGTTTACTAATGTTGTTTACTATGGAATACAACTTTACTTCTTTACTTTACTTCACTTTATGCGTTGAGGTCCAGAGGACCGTGCAATGTCACTACTAAGTCTCTCCATGGTCGTCTGTTCTCTGCTGTTGTCCGCCAGGCTCCCAGTTGTTCTCTTTCCTTACTCCATTCACCCATATCTTACGAGGTCTTCCCATTGGTTTTCTTTCCTCCACTGCCATATCCATAACCATCCTAGGAAATCTCCCCTCACTCATTCTAACCATATGTCCAGCCCACTCCAATCTGCTCCTTAAAACTGCTATAATATTTGGTTCTTGATACAAATTGTATGGTTCTTCATTATGTCTCCTTCACCATTCTTCTGTTTCAAGTCAAGAAATGGGCCAGAACCTTGCGTAGCGCTCTTCTTTCAAATATCAGGAGTCGACTCAGGTCTGTGTTACGTGTGCTCCATGTTTGGAAACTATTA
>JAQJVL010004150.1:0-49051 GCA_035578905.1 Stictocephala bisonia
AAAATTTTGTTCGAAAAGCTGAAAAAGCAGCGTTGGATTTAGAAAACAAATAGACTAAGTAGTATGCAGAAAAGAAAAAGATTGAGGATCAGTTTGAAGAAATGAGGACCAGGTAATCCATCTTATTTTGCTGGGAACTACTAAATTGTCAAGGTAGAATAAGAATTATATTATTAAACTTTAAATGCAATTTTCCGAAAATTTATTTTTTTCATCTTTGATGCCAACTTTTATCAGTAACTATAAGCCTACGAGTACCAAATTTGCACTGCACTTTCTTCTTATTAAGGTCTTTCCACCCTCATAAGGGGTTATCATTGTATACATTTTTAATTAAGAAAAAATATATATTTTTTGTAAAATAATTGGCGAAAATTTAGCGGTTTATTTAAAAAATGACTAACATTTTTTTTTTAATATTTTTAAAAAATCTCATGAGTGTGGCTAGGTAAAAGGATGATCTTCAAAATAAAAAAAAAATAGCTCTAACTTGTTTCTTTCCTGAGAAAAGTGGCATTAACTAACATTACGTAAGATAGGATTTCGGACTCCCCGTAAAATGAACACCAAACCTAAGGATGATAAAAGAAAACCAAAAACTTACAATTCGGAGATAAAGTACGCATAAGTAAGTTTATAAAGGTGTTTTCAATAAAAGAGTATTTAGCAAATTGGACGAATGAAGTCTTTACAATCCATCGAGTACAACCAACACTTCCGGAAACATATATTTTTAAAGGATAATAAAGGAGAGGTTTTAGAAGGAGGTTTTCTACGGTCATGAATTGTTAAGGGGAGCCGCCAGTGATTTTTTTTTTTTTTTAATTTTCGGTTTTTATTTTTATATTTTCTGTTATTTCTTTCTGTTAGTGTTTATAAAATGATTTGTTGGTTTTATTAATATTTGAATGTAGTAGTGTCAAGGAGTAACAGCTCATTTCACGAGAGCCACATTTTGTAACTATTATAGTTTTACATATGACGAATTTTATAAAGTAATTCATATTATTTTGTTGGTTTTTTCTAACGTATTGTTGGCAGCATTGTTAGTTCTCAGTTGTATTCTGCTTTGACGTTTCTGCTATGTTTATGTTTTGATTGCTTTCTCGCTTTATTATAATTTTACATTGTTGAATATTTTTCCTAGTTTTGAAACATTTGTGTTGTGTTGATAATATGCCTAGATAAAAAAGTTTGGGAAAAGAAGGGTTCCGTATGTGAGGAACTCTGTAAATAGTATTGTAAATAGTCCCAGTAATTTCAGTAAATGTAAATATACCAAGTTTGAGTAGTGTTAGTCCTAGGCCTAGTTCATCAGGTAGTGAAACAAATGCTGGTATGCTTCTAGAAGAAACTAAAATGTTTACAGCATTGTGCTGAAGATTCAGAATACTTTGACAAACGTTTTAAAGATGGTAATGTAGTAGTTAACCTCAATATCTCAATGATGCCATAACAAATTTTGCTGTATGTAAACTATGTACTAAAGGCCTTTCATTGGAGTTGTTTGAAAATGTTGACAAGCGCAAAGGAATTGTTTCAAATGTAACAACTTGTATGTAACAACTGTGATGCAAGTACTTCTTTTTGACTTGTGGAAAAAATGTAAATGGCTTTTACGAAAACAACCTTAGGATAGTTTGCGGTATGAGAAATATTGGTAAAGGCAACGCTGCAGCTACGAACTCTTTGCTCTGTGATGAACCTACCTCAGCCACCTAGATGGTTTGAGTCTTACAACAAGGAACTAGGTAAGAGCATTATCATGTAGCTAAACTTCAATGAATTGTGCTAAAATAGAACAGTAAATGTAAATGACAATGGCAATGACATTAGTGTCATATTGATGGAACGTGGCAAAACCGGGGCCATAACCTCGTTGAACGTGTGGTAACTGTTACTAGCCTTGATACAGGCAAAGTTCTTGACTTGGAGTGTAATGTCAAAATATTGTAACAAGTGCCTTGGAAAAACATAATGAACCATGAGGGTTGACTTGGAAATTACTCAGCACAAGTGGTGGTTATGGAAATTGCAGGCCTAACAAGAATTTATGAACGCTCCGTAGTTGAAAACCAAGTGCGATACACAAATTACCTTGGCGATGGGGACAGTAAGGCATTTGAAACCATTAAAAACCTTATGCCCTATGGAGATGAAGTAGTTATAAGTAAACTAGAGTGCGTCGGGCATGTCCAGAAAGCGTATGGTGGTCGGCTTCGACGTTTGAAACTAGCCTATAAAAAAAAACTACTACCAGATGGAAAACCACTTTCAGGTAAAAGCAGCTTACTGATGGTGTTATAAATGAGTTACAAAATTACTATGGCTTAGCCATAAGAAACAACTGTGATAGTGTTGATAATATGATAAGAGCAGTTTGGGCTATATTCTTCCATAAAGGAAGCTCATTAAAAAGCCAATGTACGGATTGTGCCCGAAAGGCGTAGTCCTTGGTGTAAATATAACCGTAGCATAGCCCAAGAAAGGCCACCACCAGAGCCCACTAACACCCTACCCCCAGCATATTGCAGGTCATAAAACCTACTTTTCGAGATCTGACTGACCCAGTTTTACTAAAGAAGTGTGTTCATGGTAAAACTCAGAACCAAAATGAGCCATTCAACAATATGGTTTGGTCCCTATTTTGAAAAATAACTTTGTAGCCTCTTTACATTAGAATCTGGTGCTTACAGACGCTGTAGTATGTTACAAATGAAGGTGCATTGGGCAAAGTGAGTGCTTGAAGAGCTGATAGCAAGTGTGGTGCAAACTGTTTGGTAGGCCTCAAGCAACAAGATCGAAGAAGAATGTATCAGGCCGAAATTGCGATGAAAGATATTGAAAAAAGGCTCTACAGGCTAGAGAAAATGTGAAAAAGAGACTTCTAGAGAATAAAGAGGACTCAGACGATCCAGACTATGCATATGGCGCCCATTGAAAGGTTAGTAAATAATGTGCTTGCATTTTTATTGAAATCTCAGTTTAAACCGCGTTTCCCGAAAGTTTACTTTTTTCATCTTTGGGTACCATCATTTTAAAACTACTCATCCAAATCAAGTTATACTTTTAACCACTTGTTTTGTAGGTGTATTTAACAATAATAAGAATTTTTAATAGGCTACTATAAATACCTTTTGATTTATAACGGTTTTATGATTTTTTTAAACACTTTACAAAAGACTTTCTAAAAAAATCATATACTTTTGCACATAAAGAATAAAAAAATTATTTTCACTGATTATAAGTATGAAAACAAGCAGTGAAAATTTCATTTCATTTGGTGCAGTATTTAGGAGAAAATGGTACTGAAAAATTGATAATTTAACATGGGCGAGATAGGAACTAGTGGCTCCCTTAAGGGGAGTCAGTCAAAATTGGAAAAAAATTCGTTTTTTCAATTATATTGTTTTTTAAATTGCTTATTTAATTTGGAACAGAAAAAGACAAATTTTAGCCAAATCGGTCAAGTATAAAGGTTTCTATGACAAATTGTATAAAGAGAATGTCATGTGAATTTGCACTTTTTTGTCGTGCCCTATTTTCGTATAGTACACATAATGCAGTTTGAGCTCCCAATCCACAATGATTTTTGTGCTGTCAGGTTGGTAATGGCTGATTCTCAACAACAAAAATACTGTCATAGGCAATCTGCAATATAATACCAGCTGTTGTTATTAAACATTATTCTGTAGACCTATTGTTTGATACAATATTGTGACTAGACTAATAATTGTGTTTGTGATTTGTGAGAAGTTATAAAAGACATGGGGAGGTATAAAAAAGTGAATAAAAGGAGAAAGAACCCTTGGAAGAAAAGTGAAAACAAGAAACCTACAGTAAACTCATCTAGTTATGAAACTGTCCTAGGCCTAGATAATCCAAATCCCACACTGAATGTTTCTAATTGCAAAATCTAGCCTACCATCGTAAGAACTTCTAAATCTAAGCTAGAAGATCACTTAGAGTATTATAAAGAATTTGAAAATTCTAATTTTATGTATGAAATAGTTGACCTAAAGTGTATAATGGAAACAGTAATTTTCATTGGCTTGTTGCAATAATTGTGGATCGGAATTGAAATTCGATGTTCTGAAAAGAATTGGCCTTGCTTCTCAAATTGTTGTAAAATGCACTAGGCCAACCTGTAATCTAATAAAGACTGTTCTTCTTCACCTAGACTTGAAACTATTGCACAAAGCTCACAATTTGTATGATATAAATTTGAGAATGGTTTATGCAATGCGTTCAATTGGCAAAGGTCTATAGCGGTGCGAGTATGCTTTGCGCAGTTTTAAATTTACAACCAACGGAAAAGTTTTCAAATATATGAAACATATTGTTCCTGCTGTAGGGAAGTAGGTAAGGAGTCTATGATTGAGACTGTGAATAAGACAGTGAATAAAAATGATGGTGAAAGGGATGTATAGGCCTAGATGGTTCTTGGCAGAGCGAGGGCATGTTTCTCTCAACGGTGTTATAACTGCTACGAGTGTTGAAACTGGCCAGGTTATTGACTTAGAAGTTTTTGAGTAAACACTGTGTGTGTCCTGAGAAAAATAAAATGATTAACAAACCAACCTGTGTTGCTAATTATAGTGGTACTAGTGGGGAAGGGGAGGTATTTGGTGCCAACAAATATTTTCACGATCACAAGACCTTTACAATGTACGGTATCTGACTTACTTAGGCAACGGGGATTCGAAAGGATTTGATACATTAGCAAGGAACACAATTATGGAAATGAAGTACAAATCACAAAACTAGAATGCATAGGCCATGTGCAAAAGAGAAATGTACAAAGACTTTTGACACTAAAAACTCAGTCTAGGTAAAACACTGCTGTCTGATGGCAAAAAAATATCAGGTCAAGGTAGGCTAACTGAAGTTGCTATGAAAAACCTTCAAAAATACTAGGGCATTGCTATTAGAAGACACACAAATGAGACTAGACCAAATGAAGAAGGGAGTGTGGGCAAGTTTCTTTCATGTTGTATTCATCCAATGAAAAACCTAACCACGGGTTATGTCCCCAAGGATCTTCAAGTTGGTGTAAAATTTCAGCGAAAGCAGGCCGAAAACTCTACGACGATCATGGAAAACACTTCCACTTACCTGAAGCTGTAATGATGGCAGTTAAAAATGTCTGTCAAGTCCTAGCAGCTCCAGAGTTATTGAAAAAATGCCTACATGGAAAGAGTCAAAACCCAAACGAGTCTTTCAACAATGTTTTATGGACTCGCATTCCAAAAAATATTTTTATATCCTTGGAAACACTAAAACTTGGGGCATATGATGCTGCAGCCACCTTCAATAACGGCAACATAACAAAATGTTTAGTTTTAAGAAAACTAGCCTCTCTGTGGGTAAAGAATGTGCTGAGATATTGAAAAACATGGACATGCGTAGAATTGAGATGGCTGAAAAACAAACTTTGGAATTACATAAAAGGCTCGTCAGGCAAAAGCAACAAACAAAAGAAAGCTGGAAGAGCTGTATGAAAGAGGGAGAAGACCCTGACAATCCATCTTATGCATCTGGACACTATTAAGCATACCAATGTAAGTTTTTGTATAATTTTTTTATTAAAACCGTTTTTTCGGCAAATTTGATTTTTTCATACATCGGTACCTCTTTCTCAAGATCTATAAAAGATAGAAAGCTTATTTTTTTGTAGATGTGTATTTAATCTATCTTTAAATAATTATAACACGTCAACCAAATCTGTCAACTACAAAAAATTTAAAAATGTTTATATGCAAATTTTTTTAGGTAAATAAATAAAATTTAAAAAATTGTAAACAAAAAAGTATTGCATATTTCTTCACTAAAAGTTATAATTATTTAGATATGAACAATATTAAATAATGAATAAAATCTTAGGCCTCTATCTTTTATGGTTGCTGAGAAACAGGTACCAAAAATAGTCAAATTTAACATTGTAGGGATAGGACCGTCCGACTCCCCTTAAAGTCTTTTGTTGGTGATGTTTACTTAGTAGAAAAGGTACTGAAAGGAAGAAGGATAAGCTGTTAGTGCGATGGCTGGGGTTAAGTAAAAGTCAGGATTCTTGGATTGATAAAAAGGATTTGGTTTAGGTTAAACACATCAGTGTAATCAGAAACCTTGAATACGATGGAGATAGTTCAATTTGGGGAACATTTCAATGTAAATAACATAGATAATCTAACAGTAGACAAAGTTACCACCATAGTAGGAAAGCACGGTCCATTGCTGCCTGATACTGTTAGATGTTTAGTCACTGGCCATCCAATTGCGGAAAAACTAATGTTGTATATAACCTCATCACAAATCCAAACGGATTAAGGTTTAACAACTTATATATTTTTAGCAAGTCCTTGCAACAACCAAAGTATCAATTGTTGCGCAAAATACTTTCTGAAATACCTGAAGTAAGTATATGAAATACGACAGTAACTAAAAAATAATGCAACCATCTCAAGCTAAACCTTATTCAATCTTTATATTGATGATGTGTCTTGTGAAAACCATGATACAATTAGAAACTATTTTTCAATGGGGAGACAATAAAATAGATTGTATTTACATAGGTCAAACATACAGAAAGATACCTTAACAGCTTATACGCAATAATGTCAACCTTTTGATATTGTTCAAACAAGATGATACAAATCTGAAGCATGTATATAACGAACCACGATGGTGCAAGACATGATTATATAACAAGTTAAAAGAGTTATGTGGAAGAGCGTCGGAAGAATAATTTACGGATTTGTTGTGATTGATAATACTACTGTACGTGTATGGGAGGGTGGGTGGGGCAATACTACTGTACGTGTATAGGAGGACGGGTGGGGCAATACTACTGTACGTGTATGGGAGGACGGGTGGTGGCAATACTACTGTACGTGTATGGGAGGACGGTGGGGCAATACTACTGTACGTGTATGGGAGGACGGGTGGGGCAATACTACTGTACGTGTATGGGAGAGCGGTGGGGCAATACTACTGTACGTATATGGGAGGGCGGTGGGGCAATACTACTGTACGTGTATGGAAGGGAGGGTGGGGCAATACTACTGTACATGTAAGGAGGGCGGGTGGGGCAATACTACTAGTACGTGTATAGGAGAGCGAGTGGGGCAATACTGCTGTACGTGTATGGGAGGGTGGGTGGGGCAATACCACTCAATGCCACTGTACGTGTGTGGGTGGGCGGTGGGTCAATGTCATTGTACGTTGTATGGGTGGTGGGTGGGTCAATGCCACTGTACGTGTATGGGTGTGTGGGTGGGTCAATGCCACAAGTACGTGTATGGTGGGCGGTGGGTCAATGCCACTGTACGTGTATGGGTGGGCAGTGGGTCAATGTCATTGTACTGTATGGTGGCGGGAGGTTCAATGCCCCTGTACGTGTAGGGTGGGCGGGAGGTTCAATGCCCCTCTACGTGTATGGGTGGGCGGGAGGTTCAATGTCTCTGCAGGTGTATGTGTAGGCATGAGGGTCAACGCTTCAGTACGTGTACGGTTGGGCAGGAGAGTCAATGCTTATGTACGTGTAAGGGTGGGTAGAGGGTCAATACTTCTGTACGTGTCTGGATGGGTGGAGGGTCAATGCCTTTGTAGGTGTATGGGTGGTTAGGATAGTCAATTTCACTGTTATTAATTAACTAATTAACTGCCATTGTACGTGTATGGGTGGGCGGGTGGGTTACTGCCATTGTACGTCTATGGGTGGTGGGTGGGTGGGTCACTACCATTGTGCGTCTATGGATGGATGGGTGGGTGGAACTTAAAAGTGGACGATATTGCATAGGGTTTGATAAGTATGCAATAATACAATAATCTTTGATAAAAGTGTTCTCATTTACTATCGTTTACTCCTACTGTTAACACGTTGAGCAAGAAAGACTGTTAAAAGAGATAAATGCGCTAAGTTATTCTATTCGCAAGAAAAACAGAGCTTTGAGAATGGGTATAAGTGAGAGAGAGAAATATTTAAAAACAACCTTTAAGGGGACTGGGATGGTCAACATTGGTCAAAAAAATCAAAATTTATTTTTTCATGTTTTTTTTTAATGTGTTAGCTTTAATCTTTAATTTGAGGCCATATTTAGGTTGATCAGAGCAGAAGAACTAATGTTATTGTGATTTTAACAATTGGATGCACGAAACATTTTGCGCTCAATTTAACTATTAGAGAAACACGTTTCACATAGTGTATAATAACCTTCCATGAAGTTTATTTTCTTGTTCTTATGTTGGACTCACTGTTGTATTTAGCAGACACGAAAATGTATCATCTGTTACATTGTTTTGGTTGTTGGGTGTTGGTTATGTTGTTATTATTGTGCTGTGATACGTATTATTGAGTTTTTTCAGTGTTTATTTCATAACTAATAGTTCTTAGCATAACTGTAAATAACATGCCTAGGTCTAGTGCTTGTTTCAAGAATAGGAAACCTAAATTTAATGGAATTAAACGGCAGAATGTTGTCAAAGCTTCTACATCAGTGGGGGACAATTTAGGTAGGCCTAACTCTACAAGACACCTAGGTCATAGCCTGGGCCTATGTAGGCCTAGTGTAAGTTCACCAGTAATATCTAAGCGAGAGTCTCCGTCTCAGATGAAAATAGGGAGTAATTTAAGTCGTTACCAGCAGTATGAGGATGAATGTAACCCTAAAGACATGAATGACATTGTGAATTTAAAATAGTTTAGAATTGTTGTTGGGTCAAATTGCAGTTTGCGCTAAATGTAAAGGTCCACTTATCATCGCAACAAGTAACAGAGTTGGGTTATTCATGAAATGACTATAACCTGTAATGATTGTCAGGCATCTGTTTCTTTAAATAACAGCAATGCGTTGCCATCTAAACATAAAGAGCTAAATGTTCGAGCGGTCTACGCGTTTCAATGTATTGGTAGAGGGCTGGCCGCTGCCAAAACATTTTGTGCAATTATGAACCTACCATCACCCCCTGCGTTCAAGTACTAGACTGATATCCTTTCATATGCAGCTAAATTAACTTGTAAACATACTATGGTTCATGCTGTTGAAGAAATGTGTCGTTGAAAACTATATGAACAGAGACGTTACCTGTATTTTTGACGGAAGCTGGCAAAAGCGAGTGCCACGCTTCCCTAAAATGGCGTGGTTACCGCAATAGCTGCAAATACTGGTAAAGTCATTGACTGCAGTATCATGTCTAAGTTTTGCAGAGGTAGATGATAGATTAAAAGATAATCATGAACCTAATTGTACAGCAAACTATTCAGGCGCAAGTGGAGGTATGGAGGTCAGTGGAGTCCTGGATATTTTCCGACGTTCTCAAGGCACCTATGACATTAGGTATAAGCATTATTTTGGATGATGCGATAGTGCAGCATTTGCAAGGGTAGAATCTGATATGGCCCAGACTTCTCAATTGAGAAGCTTGAATGTGTGGGCCATGTCAAAAAAAAAGAATGGGAGCCAGATTGAAAACCTAAAACTCAAATCGGGCAAGTCCACACTTTCAGACGGAAAAAACAATGGGTGGCCGAGGGCGCCTAACAGGGGCTGTTATCAAGTAAATACAATTAAACTATGGCTTGGCCATCAAGAGAAATGTTAATAACCTGGACAACATGAAAAAAGCTATTTGGGCGGTATTATTTCACCTTGCATCAACTAACGAAAATCCAACACCATGGTCTGTGCCCCGAACCCCCGAAACTTGGTGCAAATACAAAAAAGCACTAGCCAATAACGAGCAGTACGATCACAATCAACATACTCACTTGCCTCAAGCTGTGATGGATGAGATAAAGCCCATTTTTAGGGATCTGTCCCATAAACGACTTTTGAAGAAGTGCCTTCACGGTGGAAACCCAGAATGCTGTGAATCCCTCAATAGCATAATATGGTCCCGTATTCCAAAATCAAATTTTGTTCAGAAAAATACACTTGAGTTCGGAGTCTATGAGGGAATAGCCACTTTCATGAAGGAAATATTACAAGGTGCAGAGTTCTGACAGGTTTAGGTATTCGCCTGGTATTAATTGTATTAAATCAATGAAGAAAATGAATGAAAATAGGATTCGAGAAGCTGAAAAAGACTTGGAAGAAATCCAGAAAAAGTGTCGCCAGCAACAATTATTGGCAAAAAAGGAAACTGGAGGACAATATGAAGAGGATGACCCAGATAACCCGTCATATGGTGCTGGAATGTTCTAAGGTAACTTATTTCATGTAAATAAAGTCAGTCCGAGCAAAAATCGTTGTTTTCCTAAAAGTGTGTTTTTTCTTCTTTATGTTCATTTTTCTCAGGAAGTTATAGATATTTTCCTATATTTAGTTTCATTTTGTTACCTTACATCAAAATACACATTTTGAATTGACAGTTTTGTAAAATCTTCTCTCTAAACGAGTTTTTACATCTCATTTAATATGGAAAATAACACCATAAAAACTATATTTTATAAAATTGTACATAATATTTTTAACTGTAATTTTTTTTTAATTTTCTCAATTTAAAATATACATTAGGACATGCCCTTTAGACATCAAAAAAACTGATTGAAAATATATAATATAGTTTTAGAGAAAAAGGTACATGAAGTTGCTATAATTTAACATGCGGAAGATTGGGACATCCTGGTCCCCCTTAAACCAGTGATCCAGGCCCTTAAGGAACTAGTTCAAATAGTAAGTCAACCAAATCCTCCTACAGATGGTGATTTAATGATTACCATTACCAAAGTATGAAAAGTATGAGAGTGATGAAATTAAAAGTGAAGAATCTGAAACAACCGATGAGAATAGGGATCAGAGCGTGATAGATGAAGAAGAAGATACCTTAAACAGACCCAACTGAGGTAACTAAAGAGCAGACGATAGCGAAAAAACAGAAGAAGGGGAAGAAAGCGATATTCCTCCTTCCAACATTAGCAAATTAGGATTAGATATAGCATTAACAGGTGTTCTTGGAAGAAAATATTTACTAAAAATGCTGCATTCAACACCTGTAACAAAAAAATATCATGTCTATCGTGCTCGACTTCATAAGGATGGTTTGAAGATTGAAAATAATAACTTAAACGTTGATGAGAAAGATAATATATTGATTGGAGAAAAGAAATACAAAGGAACTAAAGGTTTATTTGAATTAATATTTAAATCCAAGCCAGAGAACTATACAAGAACTGATTTAAAAACATTTAGAGAAATTTGTCTACATACTAATGCACATCGTAAAACTTATGCTCCAGACGCTCCTATGCATAAAAATGTTTCTTTAAAGTATAAAAATATAATCTCTCAACTATTTTTACCAAGAAGTGCTCAGTTAAAACGAAAAGCAACTTCTACTGAAAAGGTGAATATTTCCTCTAAAAGAAATAAAACTGGTGAAGGTTTATTAAAAAATGTTTATAGTACAAACATTATTTATTACAACAATATAAACAAAATAGTTATACGTATGAGATTATTATATAAAGCGATGGAAGCTGGTCATACAGATCTCGATAACGAATGGGTGGCATTAACTGCAGAACTTAGGAATAAAGGTGTTATAGAATAACAAATATATATTAAGAGTATTATTATATGCACTGTCAGTATTCTGCTATAAATAGACATGTGAAGACGAACAAGGCTTAGTCATGATATACATCTCGTTAGAAAAGGTGGAGGAGTAGTATCTTCAATTCTATCCCGAATATTTAATCATTTGAAAAATATACCTGTTGGAGCAATTGTCAACACTGCGATAGACGCACTACCCCATAGAGCTTCATCTTTCAGGAGGTTATCAATACTGCGGACCAGAAACAAAACTACAAAAAAGACTAGCCCAAGGAGATACCGGAATAAATAAATTGGATCAAGCGTGCAGAGAACACGATATAGCATACTCAAAGTTTAACGATTCTGCTAATAGAACAGTGGCAGACAAAGTCCTAGCAAAAAAAGCTTGGAATAGAGTGAAATCAATAGACGCTAGTGTTGGTGAAAGAGCAGCAGCTTTAGCGGTGGCAAAAGCTATGAAAGGGAAATCATCGTTTCGGTGGTGGTAAAAAGAAAAGTAGAAAGCGGCCGCAGAAATCTGTTGGCGGTGCTTTAAGCAGGGGAAAGAAAAGGAACGCTAAGAAGAGGAACAGTAGGAAGGCTTCGATATGGTCCATGTTAAAAAAGGGCAACGGTCTTAATTAAAACCTTACCGTGTGTACTAAACAATAAGAAAAAACTAATATTACCAAATCAAGCGTTAAGTAATAAAGCCTTACTGCAGAATGCAGCTTGTTTAAAAATACCATTCTTTAGAGGTTTTTTTATGAAAGACAACCTACCACAAGATATTAAAGTTAATGAAACCGGTGTTGTCAATCTTGATAATATTGACGGACCTGGAACCCATTGGATATGTTACAAAAAACTTGGTAAGACTGTATTCTACTATGACAGTTTCGGAAACCTCCCACCTCCGAAAGAATTTGTACATTACTTTAACCCCGCTGATCATATATACTACAATTACACAAGAGAACAACCGTCAAATACATCTATTTGTGGACATTTATGTTTAGAGTTCTTAGCTACAAGTTTTAGTCAGCTTTAAGATGTCTTCGTATACAGTGTCCTTTACAGAAAGTTCATCAACATTGCGCAGTGTACTTTTTCCTGTTTAAGATTGCAAAAAGGGAAGCAGCACTGGATTTTACAACGTACAACTCTATTCCAAACATAACAGAAAACGTTAATAATAAACTCCATTACTCTAAAAGTGTTGACAAAAATGGAAAGGTAATGAAAATTGAAGAATTACAATAACCAACAGGTTCATATGAGATAGATGATATAAATAAAATGTTACAAGAAAGGCTTGGTAAAGAAAACATTTAAATTACTGGAAACAACAAGACTTTAAAACGGAGATAAAATCCAAATTTTATATAGATTTTAGCAAGGAACATTCAATTGGCGGTTTATTAGGTTTTCCTAAAACAACGCCAATGCTAAAACCTAATGAAGGGTACACCGGTGAAAACACTGGCTATATAAGAAAACGTATGGGAACCAGGTTGAGGAATTTGAAAACAAAAATTGGCGGTACACTTATGTCTGACGGAAAACCAATGAAAGGGGCAGGTAGGCTAACTGATGTAAAAATTGATGACTTACAGAACTATTGTGGCAAGGCCATAATGGATAATGGAAACAGTTTGGACTCTATGAGGAAAACAGTATGGGCTACACACTTTCACTACTTAGCGACAGACGAAAATCCCTGTCATCAATTATGCTCTGAAAACTGGTGTAAGTATTTGAAAGCTAAATCTAATAAAGAGGCCTATACTCACAAAACTAAGATACCAAAGGTGATATTGTTAGCAATAAAACCAGTATATAAAGCTCTTTCAAACCCAGATTTGTTAAGAAAGTGTTTACATGGGCAGACCCAAAATGTGAATAAGTCGTTTAACAATGTAGACTGGAATCGCATCCCAAAAAATGTTTTTGTTGGAAAAGAGACTTTGGAACTTGATGTACGAGATGCAGTTATCACATTTAATGGTGGAAATGTTGGTAGACTACAAGTTTTAAATGAATTTGGCATAAAAGACCTAGGCAGGAACACAATTGAAGCCTTAAAAAGGTTTGACGATGTTCGACCTTCGAAAATCAGAAATTGCAGCAAAAGAAATGACAAAAGAAGCACGGGTTAGAAAAAGAAGGCTACAGCTTAGGAAAGAGGAAGAATATTGTGACCACTATGTTCCAGGTGGACTTTAAGGTAATACAGTTTTCATATATATGTAATTATAGTTTATTTAGTAAAAATGGTGTTTTTCCACTTTACACTCTATTTCCCGAAAGTTGAATTTTTCTGCACAAATGTACCTTTTTCTCAAAAACTATTAGAGCTATTTATATAAAATTTTTATGCCCAAACTATATAATGCCCCAGAGCTATTTATATAAAATTTTAAACGGAAAACTGTGATACTGTGAATGATTTATTCACATCGAGACTAAACTAGGTGCAAAATATCTATAGGAGATAATGAAGCTCCACCAACAAAGCTGCTGCAGAATGTGTACCTTTGTAGACTTAAGTCTACCGATGGCACAAGTCTACAATACATTTGTAGATTAAATGCATACCACAGTTTATGCATTTTATTGTATCCTTATCCATTGTAATTGTATCCTTACGTTAACCCCACCCATACATGTACAATGGCAATCAATACCACTGTACGTGTATAGGTGGGCGGGTGGGTCAATACCTCTGTACGTGTACGGGTGGGTGAGTGGGTAGTAGTAAGTCTATATATTTATTAGTGTTGCTACAAAGACTGTAATACAATAGAATATCACCCACTCCTGATTCCAATGTTCCAGTTAAGCGGGCTGGTTTTCACTGTGGCCAAAGTTGTAGCGACCAGATCAAAGCTCTGAATGTGGAGGAGAATAAATATATATGCTTGTCTTGTTGATGTGAAATCTAAACCAAGTTCTTGAACTTTTAGAGGGAATATACATAAATAGAACACAAGGAATATACACACAAGAAATAGGGTTTTTCCTGAGATTTCTCGGAAAAGTTCAAAAACTTACCATTACGCTAGTGCCAACCAGTTGCGACATAAAAACAGTGATGGCTTACGACCCACACTTTTTAAAAGAAAATAACATAAAACCTTTGTCCCCAAGATTTTGACTATGCCCGTTACGGGTTTGTTATTGAAGAGCTAACCATTGAAGAAAATAAATTGATTAAAGGCTTGCTCATTAATTCCAAAGCTGAGGAGTTCAAATTTTATGACTTGGTATCATCTTCGAGTCTTAAAAATTATTTTAATGTTTACCATCTCGAACGACCTATTAATCTATTTAATACTGATGTCTCTGAAAAAAAAGATATTGAAAAGACATATGACTCAGTAAAAAGAAGTGCCATTTGGAATAGCTTAAGATGCATTGGTCTGGAAGAAAAGTACATTGAATGGATAAAGGAATTGTATAGAATCCACAAATGTCGAGTTAGGACGGTTGCAGGGTATACCAGATGGTTTGATATAAGGAAAGGACTGAAACAGGGAAGCGTTTTGTCACCAGTATTGTTTAATGTGGTAATGGAGATAATGTGGAGAGAAATTAAAGATGTTAGAGGAAATGTGGGAACTATGATGTTTGCGGATGACGTAATGTTATGGGGAAGAAATGAAGAAGAGTTACAAAGACAATTGGATAAATGGACAGAGGTTATGAGAGTGAGAGGACTACGAATAAGTAAGGAAAAGAGTGAAGTGATGGTGATTGGAAGAGATGGGGAGCTGGAAAGACCTTTAAATGTAGAAGGGAAGCCGCTTAAGTTGGTCGAAAATTGTACATATTTAGGTACGGTGTTTTCAAATGATGGAAGAATGGCGCAAGAGGTGACGGCGAGACTGGGAAAGGGGCAGTATTTAACCAAAGTAATAGACATCTAGTATGGGATAAGGATATACCAAAGAAAGCTAAAGTTGCCATGTACAAAACGTACTATACACCGATAGTTACCTATGGTGCAGAAGTTTGGAAATATAATGGAGAGGGAATGGAGTAGGGTGCAGGCAGGGGAAATGAAGAGCTGAGAAGAGGAATAGTTGAAGAAAGTTTGAGAGAAAAAAGTGGAGAAGTCGAGATTGAGGTGGTTCGGCCACGTAAAAAGAATGGAAGATGTAAGAATCCCAAGAAGGATGAGTGAAAACCAAATGAATGGAAGAAGACCTAGAGGAAGACCCAGAAGAAGGTGGATCGACGAGGTGAAACGGGATGTGGAAGCAAGAGGTATACAATGGGGGTATGTGGAGGAAGAAGAATTGTGGAGGGACAGAAGAAGATGGAGAGGCCTAGTGAATACCCAGACCCGAAGATAATAAGAACGGGACAGGATATGTATGTATATAAAATTTTTACCCAATGTTCTGCTACTGTAGGAGAACTTATAACTCTACTTTTATGTAATTATACAAATAAAAGTACACACAAAAAAAAACAAATTTTTGCAATACAAATTTTAAAAAATCATATTTTTTATAAATTTTATAGATAACTTTATGAAAGTAGAGCTAAGACCCTTCCATGACCTGTTAAACAATGGGTAACAATTTCAGAAACATTGGTTATATAGTCATAGAGATAAAGGTACATAAAGTTAACAAATTTAACATGGGCCCTTATGAACCGTTCATCTCCCCTTAACAATCTTGTGTACTTGCCGCTGAACACCAGTTACGTCTCAGACATCGTCCTGGACATAGTGGGTCAAGACGGAAACGCTATTGACTTTAGAGAAGAGACTATTACTGTCAGGATTCATATAAAAGCAAACGTGTAAAAATAATTAAATGGGCTTATCTTTTAAAAAGACGGGATCAAGTGTTAATAGAGCCAGTAGCTCATTGACAGCTGACGAGCTAACAAGTGATAATCGTCAATTTCTAGAAGATTTAGGATTTAAAATAAAAGACTATGGATATTCTGGATATAACCCACGGTCCAACATTCGACGAGAGCCTTTGGGAGAAGAAGTACCATACACACAACCCTTACGCTTCATCGAAATTAAACAATAATGATGAAATTCGTATCCCTATTCAGCAACAAGACATCTAAACTCTACCATCAGAGAGCTATCTCTATGTCGAAGGGAAAATTACCAAGAAGGATGGAATAACGACTGGAAGTACTGTACCTTTTATCAATAATCCTATAGCCTATTTGTTTGATGAAATCAGGTTTGAATTATCATGTGTTACTGTCGACTCAACTAAAAAAGTTGGTATTGCCACAACATTGAAAGGATTAACATCTATAACTCCGAATGAAAGCTGCTTTCTGCAAGTAGCAGGATGGATTGCACCAAAGAAGGAAAGTATTGCAACAAATAGAGATGGGAATTTTGATTTTCATATACCACTAAAACTGCTGCTAGGTTTCGCTGAAGACTACAAACGTATAATCATCAACGTTAAACAAGAATTAGTGTTTTTACACACACCAAACGATAAAGATGCAATTGTAGCCCCTGCAGGCGCTACCAATGAACACTTAGAATGGAGCTTAACCCTACAGAAAGTTGTATGGAGAGTACCACACCTAAGACTATCAGATACTCATAGAATTACTTTCCTAAACCAGCTGAAGGCGGATCGTGACATTGTTCTACCTTTCAGAAGTTGGGAATTGAAAGAATATCCAATTCTCCCTGCAACGCAGCGACACTCATGGACTGTAAAGACATCAACTCATTTAGAAAAGCCTAGATATGTAATATTTGGCATGCAAACTAATCGAAGAAACAACATCACAGCTAACGGAGGACAATTTGATCATTGCAAGTTGACAAATTGTAAACTGTTTTTAAATTCGCAATTTTTCCCTGATGACAACTTACACATTTCCTTTGATAAGAAGAAATATAGTGTGTTGTATGAAATGTACGCACGGTTCCATAACTCATATTATGGTAAAGTAAACACTCCACTGTTGTCTCCTGAAGAATTCAATTCCATAGCGCCTATTGTAGTCATAGATTGTTCTAAACAAAATGAATCTGTAAAATCGTCTAGTGTTGATATAAAGTTAGAACTTGAGTTTGAAGCCAATGTCCCGAACAATACAAGTGCGTACTGTTTGATTCTATAAGGAGGATATAAATAGCTGAACTGTGCACACATTTTTAGTTAGTCACGAGTTGTGATAGAGACAATACTGCACATCCACCACGAGTGATACTTCAGAGACACCATTATTGGATAATGGAATGGAGGAGTCGACAACCGTTGAAGCAGAGGAGCAAAACGCAAAGGTTATAAACAAGAAGAAAAGGAAGATTGAACATGAAGCTCCGATTACGCTTTTAGCAGAAGTTTTTCTCCGCGTTATGTATCCTATATCGACTTGCATGAGTAAATTTTTATCTGCAGGTCTTGTTAAGTCTTTGGGATATTTACCTACTGTTAACTTACACCATGGACCAAAATCTGTCCAGTTTTCAGAGACGGCTTGGGACTCATTTGTTAAACATTTAAACCCAATTGAATGCTATTTAGCAAACGATATAATCGGACGAAAAACTAATGTAAGATTGTTGGATAGCGACATTGAGATTGATGTTGTTAAGCAATGTGGAGACCAGCAAGTACGAATAAGAAACTTAAGCAAACATGAAGATAAACTACAACTAACACAGCAAGAATTATTTATTTTAAACGCCATTGCTTCACCTGTAACCAGATATGTAAAGCAATTAGCATTTTCAGAACCAATTCTTCAAGATTATTTAAACATACTGTACAATGGAAACACAACCTGATGTGCCTATTCTCTATAGTCATATCGACACATCCATCTTTAACAGAATCCCTTACGAAGTTGAAGTGTGGCGAGGTTTAAGAGATTATATAACTTTGCCTGACAAACAAGACCCGCAGAATGAACATATGTATTCAAAGGAGAACCTTTCAGGGTAAAGTGTCATACTTGTATCTGTGGGAATAGGCCTATCTGGGGATGGTGCCCACGTAAAATAAACACCAACGCGCCGGGAACTTTACGGCATATTAAAAACGTATCTACCGAGGTGCGGAAACCAGTTCACTTCGTTGTTACAATGAGTAACAATATACAGTCAGCTTCAGTTACATTCAGCATAAACGTTCACATTATTAAGGAGAACCCTTGTGTGGTAGAATTCCAGGCTTTTATAGGAGATGAGTAAAAGTATATTGTCAAAGAGTTGATTTTTATTCATATAAATAAATAATGGAGTTGACTATATATTTTTATTCAAACCGCCATTTGATTTCAAAACATTAAGTAGGGCGCAGATTATAAACATATGGTTAACAAATAATTATCATCACATCAAATGGGAAGAAGGTTTAGAAATTATGACACCCTAGATAACATTATATACCACTTCTGTTCAAAGTTTAAAACATTTTATACCACAGGAGTAGAAAAGCGTAATTGGATTCAACTTTTTACGTCTGGAAATGTTAATAATACAGTTATTGATAATGCTTTTAAACTGCATAGAGATATTGCATGTATTTCCATTCAAAACCATGCACATATGTATGTCAATTGTGCGTTGAAAAGGGCTAAGCGTTTAGTGGGTTTTTTACAAGATCCGTTAGATTGTTGCAGTGGTGGGGATATTGGAGGGTATATATACACCACAACACCACTGACAATGCATCAGTATTACTCTGACTTTACAGAGGAAACATCTACATCAGCTTCAGATGGCATCTCCACAGTACCTTCAATCGTTGGTTGAGCAATTCAATGCTCAATCCAAATCTTCGGTGCTGCTAACGAAGAGGTGCTCAGAACTCAAAGAGCAAAAGCACTACATCATACACCACATTAGAAAGATTGATACAGCTGTCGGTGACGCAGTATTAGTTGCATTGAGTGATGCACCATACGTTCCAGGCGATGAACCCAAGTTTCACGTCTTCCTGCCGAAACGCTTTGTACATCTACTGCAGAATGAAGATGTGAAGAATATTCAGCCAGGAGCACTCTATCTCATCTCCCATTATGTGAGTGGGAAAAATTCCACAGAACTCTCTCTTCACCTTTCATCATCTAGTCAATAGTTGTAAGACTTTTGTATTTTTAGTGATGACATGATTGTAATTGTGGAAATAAACTTTATTTTTTAAAAACTCGTTTGGGTGACCTTGACCTAATTTCAGCCTTGTATAAAAGATGTTGTTCCTATGGAAAGGTTATAGTGCCAGTATGAGTGTGGACAAGTTTGGTCGATTTGACCAGAGTGTAGCAAAGACCCAGTCTGATGTCCACAACGCGGTAAAAGCGGGTTATGTGCAAAAGAATTGTCTATCATTATCAGATATAAACGATCATCATGATGCTAGAAACAGAACTATTAGAAATATTTTCACACCCCTTCTACAGAATGATGCGGCAAATATGCAATTTGTACGGATTTATAGTTTAAAAAGGACTTCTGATATGTAATTTTCAGCTAATAAATTTATAAGAGAGTTGCGTGATCCAGTCTTAACCCCTTTAATGCCGACGTGCGCCGCGAGCACACGTCAGTTTGTTCGAAAAATGCCGACGTGCGCTGTGAGTGCGCTATGGGCGCACGTCAAGTTTTTATTATATTGTAATTTTATTTGTCGACCGAATGCTTTCAAACTTGACATAGGGATTGAAGAGAATATGCCATATGGCAACAAAAAAATTATTACTCTACTGGTCGTTGTCATGACGTAATAACAGCTGTTAATTTGCAGTGTTTTGCTTCCTTGTTTACATCTTGTGGCCCCATTTGTACTTCGCTTAGCTCAGTAGTATGCTGTTTCTTAGTTGTGATTTATTACAACTTGCATTGACGTAGTTGTTATTATTGTGCTTTTATTTAGTTTGTATATCATTTTAGTTGTAATAGTATAAATAACCATGAGTAAAAGAAGGAAATCACCTGTTAGTGAAAATACACTTGTAGATAATCTCGTACAGTTTGGTAGTGAAAGTGGACAATATATGGTTGATAGTGACGAAGACCTTAGTGATAGTTTTGTAAATAACATTTCTGATACTGATAGTGAATTAGGTTTAGGATTTGACGATGACACAGACAATGATGCGGATTATGGTTACTATGAGTTCATCTGATGAAAGTGATGGTATGTCAACAAGACCAGGTAGGCCTAGGCCAGTTATTCCTAGTACTAGTATTAATGTAGATGCTGTCATTGATGAAGTTGCTGGAAATCCACCCCATATGATACCTGATGTTGAAAGTGATAATGATGTGAGTATGGATGATGTTGATGGTCATACAACAAATTGGACTCCAGTTGACGAAAATAATGACACATTGCTCATTCATTTATATTTAGCGAAGTTTGTAGCCCAAATCATTGCCCCCCTCATGACTCACCCCCAATAGCATACTTCAATTTATTATTTACTGTTGGCCTACTAAATACGTTTGTAAATATGACTAACAAATACGCTAGAGATTACATAAGAACACAAGCCCATAATATTTCACCTAAGTCCAGAACACGTGATTGGAAGAATGTTAAATTGTAAGAAATGAAAGCATTTATTGCTACTATTCTAAATACGGGTCTTATTAGAAAACCTACGATTGGAAGCTACTGGTCAACCACAGATTCACTTCTTACACCTTGGTTTGGCAAAATGTTTAGCCGTAACAGGTTTCAATGCATTTTAAAATTTCTTCATGTAGTTGATAATGACCTGCTATCAAAACCAGGACAACCTGGCTATGACCCATTTGGCAAATTCAATGTAGTCTTAGAACATGCTAACCGGTTATTTAGGACACATTATACTCCCCACCGTGAATTGTGTACCGGGTCTTGGACCGGTACAGTTTCGTTTTTTTTGGTCTTTGGCTCTGCCTGCTGAGGTTACTATGTTCGGCTGAGAGACTCCTAAACTCCAGGGTCCTCGAGTAGGACGCTTCTACCCTCGGCCTGCCGTCCGGGGATTTTCTACCATCTGCGCTGCCAGCCTGGCCTGAGGACCATGTATAGAAGCCATTGGTGACCCTTCTGCCCCAGCTACATCTTTGGGTATGAGTCTTCTGTCCTCAGGTCAGTGCTTTCTTTCTTATTTTCCCGGCGGCTGAGCTGGGGGTTGCTGATAATAAAAGAAGAAGAAGAAAAAAAAATGATTATGGAACTGTATGTGGCCTAGGCCTAAAACTTGAACTTGAACAGTGATTTATGGAACTCAGCCATGGGGACTTACTTATATTCATTTATTAAAGAAAACAAAAACTTAAAATCCAAAAAGAACTTGTGTTGTTAATATTCATTGTTATTTAGTTTAGTTAGTTTATTTCTTGTTACATTTGTTTAGATTTTTATATTTGTTAGGTCCCCATTATTCAATCCTGTTATTATTTATTTATATGCTTAGGCCTAGTTATTGTTATTCATTTTTTTGTTAAGTGTATTAGGGGGGGATTTTGAAGTGATTTTTTACTCGAACGGTACCGTGTTATTTTTTTTTTAAATTGTTTAATTTTTAAACTCACCAAAAGGGGATTATTGTGCTTTTAGTTAACTTCTATTCGGAGCTGCCCAGGGAATCCGGCTTACTCCCTGGCCTCGGTGGAATCAAGGGATGTGGGCCAAATTGCCGGCTTAATTGATGATACCAAAATTTTTGTTTCCAGAAGTTTTCTAAATTTTCCCTTTTATTTTGGGGTTATCTAAATTTGTTTCTTAATGGTCATTTTTAAATTGTTAATATTTTGTCTTACGTTTTGGGAGTCTCAGGCCAAACTGCAGATAGGCCAGGTAATTGTTCACTTGGTATTTGTAGAGTATGTGGTATTTATAGCGTTTGTTATTATGGTGTGTTAATTTGTTAATGTTAGTTATCTTGTCATTTATTTAAGTGAGTTTTTATATTGTGGCCTTCTGCCGTTTTTGATTTATTAAATGATTTTTTCTTGCTTGCTTGATAATAAAATTAGTTTTGCTCAGCTGCCGAGTGTTATTTTGACCCTCCAACTGCCACCCGTGATCCCATCGCTCGACTTGGTTTGAGCCATCCCCCGGTTGGCACGCTTTCCAGCTTTGGTGGGGGGGATGGGTCTCAATTGGTAGCAGAGCGTGGTTGCCTATAAAAAAAAAAAAAAAATAAAAAAAAAAAATTTAATCAATTGAGACCCATCCCCCCCACCAAAGCTGGAAAGCGTGCCAACCGGGGGATGGCTCAAACCAAGTCGAGCGATGGGATCACGGGTGGCAGTTGGAGGGTCAAAATAACACTCGGCAGCTGAGCAAAACTAATTTTATTATCAAGCAAGCAAGAAAAAATCATTTAATAAATCAAAAACGGCAGAAGGCCACAATATAAAAACTCACTTAAATAAATGACAAGATAACTAACATTAACAAATTAACACACCATAATAACAAACGCTATAAATACCACATACTCTACAAATACCAAGGTGAACAATTACCTGGCCTATCTGCAGTTTGGCCTGAGACTCCCAAAACGTAAGACAAAATATTAACAATTTAAAAATGACCATTAAGAAACAAATTTAGATAACCCCAAAATAAAAGGGAAAATTTAGAAAACTTCTGGAAACAAAAATTTTGGTATCATCAATTAAGCCGGCAATTTGGCCCACATCCCTTGATTCCACCGAGGCCAGGGAGTAAGCCGGATTCCCTGGGCAGCTCCGAATAGAAGTTAACTAAAAGCACAATAATCCCCTTTTGGTGAGTTTAAAAATTAAACAATTTAAAAAAAAAATAACACGGTACCGTTCGAGTAAAAAATCACTTCAAAATCCCCCCCTAATACACTTAACAAAAAAATAAATAACAATAACTAGGCCTAAGCATATAAATAAATAATAACAGGATTGAATAATGGGGACCTAACAAATATAAAAATCTAAACAAATGTAACAAGAAATAAACTAACTAAACTAAATAACAATGAATATTAACAACACAAGTTCTTTTTGGATTTTAAGTTTTTTGTTTTCTTTAATAAATGAATATAAGTAAGTCCCCATGGCTGAGTTCCATAAATCACTGTTCAAGTTCAAGTTTTAGGCCTAGGCCACATACAGTTCCATAATCATTTTTTTTTCTTCTTCTTCTTTTATTATCAGCAACCCCCAGCTCAGCCGCCGGGAAAATAAGAAAGAAAGCACTGACCTGAGGACAGAAGACTCATACCCAAAGATGTAGCTGGGGCAGAAGGGTCACCAATGGCTTCTATACATGGTCCTCAGGCCAGGCTGGCAGCGCAGATGGTAGAAAATCCCCGGACGGCAGGCCGAGGGTAGAAGCGTCCTACTCGAGGACCCTGGAGTTTAGGAGTCTCTCAGCCGAACATAGTAACCTCAGCAGGCAGAGCCAAAGACCAAAAAAAACGAAACTGTACCGGTCCAAGACCCGGTACAACCTCCCTCTGCAAACCTCAACACACCCAGGCAGGGGAGAACACTCGGTACCTCAGGGAACCAAGAGAAGACGAAGACCTCCGAAGAGTGGTGTTCCAAGGACGTCCAAGAGAAACTAAGAGGGGAAACCCCTCGAACAGGGAGCAAACTACCCTGACTGTCGGGCCCGACAAGAAAAAAGAGAGAAAGAAGACTCTCTCAGAACAGCCACCTAGGGCGCAGAGGTGATCAATCTCTTTGCCCCAAGAAACCCCCAGGAACACCAACTCCTGGACCAACCGTTCCCCGGAAAGCCTTAAGCTGGGACACATGGGCTTTCCTAAACACCCTGCCTGACTGGGGATCAACCAGCAGAGCAGTCACCGGTGACAAAAACCTGTCGATGCGGTGGGGACCAGACCACCGATAGCACAACTTTGCAGCTCTTCGTTCCGCGGCCGAACTGACCGGGTGAGCCTGACAAAGAACTAGATCTCCAACCTGAAAAGGGTTAGGAGTACGACCCTTATCATACCTCCTCCTTACTCTCTCTCTAGCACGTAGCAGGTTGCGCCGAGCAGCCCGCCACGTGGACACTACGTCAGTGGCACCTGGCGTAGGTAGAAGATCCTCTAACCTCCACAAGTTGGACAAAGGGTTGTTAGGAGGGTAGCCATGTAGAATCTCGAAGGGAGTGGCATTGTGACTCTCATGCTTGGAAGAATTAAAGGCAAGCTGGAGCCAAGAGAGACTCTCATCCCAGGTGTTCTGCTTCTCAGCATGGAAAGTAATAAGGGCAGACCGAAGATTGCGGTTGAACCGCTCTGCATGAGAAGGCTGTGGGTAATACGGAGAGGTAGTCACATGCCTGATACCATTGCCAAAACAGAACCTACGAAACTCATGTGAGGTAAACTGGCTACCGTTGTCGGACACAAGAGTGGAAGGCACACCAAAGTGCTGGAAGAGTTGGGACTGGAGAGCACGGATGGTGAGCTTAGCCGTGGCACTCCGAAGTGGGAAAAGCCAAACGAACTTCGAGAAAGCATCCACACAAACAAGCAGGTAGGAGTTACCTGACTTGCTACGGGGAAAAGGACCCACGTAGTCGATGAACACCTTCTCAAAAGGACGCTCGGCCACCTCAGAAGATAACAACCCTAACCTTGCATTCTGACTAGGCTTGCTGAGAGAGCACAGGTGACAAGCCCGCACTCTGCCAGCAACATCCCGGTCCATGCCCTTCCAGATGAAGTACCTACGAATCTTAGCGATGGTCTTATGAATGCCAAGATGACCGCCCACAAGAGAAGAGTGATAATACTGAAAGACCATCGGTACTAGATGACTAGGCAGCACTACACGGGGTTCACCCCTCTGTCGAGGACGGCAACAGAGGACCCCTTTGGACAGAAAATAGGGAGGGTGGGCACCTCCCTCTTGAAGCTCACCTAAGATGACTGACAGCTCGGGATCTTTCTGTTGATGGGACAGTAGGTCGTCAAAAGCCAGAGGAAAATCCAGAAGAACAGCACCACACTGAGCAACAGCCTCAGTCGGTGGATCACTGGGTTCATGATACATGCGGGAAAGAGCATCCGCGATGACATTCTGGGTACCCCTAAGATGTTGGACTCGGAACTTGAAAGCAGAAATTTTGACCACCCAGCGACCAATTTTCCCAAGCTGTCTGGGATGGGCAAGAAGCCAAGACAGTGCCTGATTGTCTGTCTCCAGCAAGAACTCAGCGTGTTCCAAGAAACGCCGAAACTTGTCCGTACCAAAGACAACAGCCAGACACTCTAACTCATAGATGGAAGAAGCTTTCCTTTCCTGGTGAGACAACGTCCTCGAAGCAAAAGCGATGGGCTGCCTGACCCCATCAAACTCCTGAGAAAGAACACAGCAGCAATGGCGGAGGAGGAGGCATCAGTCTGAAGAATGAATTCTCTGCTGAAATCAGGCATACGCAGGACAGGAGGTTGCATGATAGCCTCCTTGAGAGCGTCAAAGGCAGTCTGCTGAGCTTGGCCCCACACAAAAGGGACACCTTTCTTTCGCAGCTCGTTCAACGGGGCAGCAAGCTCGGCCACGTTAGGGATGAAGCGACGGTAAAAATTCACCATCCCCACAAAACGGGCAATCCCCTTGGCATCTCTGGGAGGAGGAAAATCCCGAATGCCCTGGGTCCTCGCAGGATCTATGCAGACGCCTCGAGAAGATATCAGATGACCCAGAAAAGAAATCTCAGGACGAGCAAAAGTGACTTTCTCTGGATTGACGGTAAGGCCAGCTGATTTGAGGCGACTAAGAACTTCCTCCAGATGTTGATGTGTTCCCCGAAAGTCTCACTGTAGACAAGAAGATCGTCCAGGTAATTGAAAACAAACTTGAACTTCACATCATGGAAGATGGAATCAAGCAGACGAGTAAGAGTCTGGGCACCCACAGCAAGACCCATAGGAACCCTAGTGAACTGGTAAAGATTCCAGGGAACACAGAAGCTAGTCATGGGCCGTGATTCCTTCTTCAATGGAATCTGATGGTAGGCCTGGTTCAAATCAAACACACTGAAAAACTTAGCCTTACCGAACCAATCAAACGCAGAATGCAAATCAGGCAGAGGTACCGAGTCAATAGCGACCTTAGCGTTGAGCCTCCGATAATCCATCACAAGCCTAGACTTACCATTAGGCTTGGGCACAAGAAAAGCTGGACTGGCATAAGCAGAACGAGACGGTTCAATCACACCCTTGCTCAGAAGATCTTCTATCATAGCCCTCATAACCTCCATCTTTGGGGGAGCAAGTTTGTACGGATGACTTCTAACTGGCTGAGAATCGGTGAGGTGGATCTCATACTCCAGAAGAGAAGTGACCCCAAGCTCGGGTGTAAGCACATCAGGAAACCGCAAACACAGCCTCCTAATGGCCTCCGCCTGCTCAGGGGGGAGATGACCAACCGGATCCACCTTGGGTTGTTCGGGCTCACAACCCACCTCTCTGACTGCAGGAGGGCAGTCAGAATCCCCTACTAGAGGCACCAAAACTCGCCGATTAAACTTGAAAAACATCTGGCGCTTCTGGAGGTCAAGCACCATACCACTTTTGGAAATGAAGTCTGCCCCTAGGATACAAGAAACCGCCAGGTCCTTGGCAACAAGAAAACCCCACCTCCAGGAAAATCCTTCAATTTTAAAATGTAATGACGCCTTTAGAAGTATGGGTAGAGGAGTTTGGGATGCCGTCCAGCAAGTAATAGAAGAAGGCTCGGTGTGCCTGACAAGTCCTAAGGCGTCAAGGGACTCAAAAAGAGAAAGGCTGATGATACTGCATGCCGAACCAGAATCAAGAAGGGCTCGACACACCGTACCACCAAAAGATACAAAAACGCCAGGACACACCGAGGTGACCGCACTAAGTCCCAGGGAAGCCATGCCAGCAAGGCCCGAAAAATCCCCGACACTCCTGCTATGGGCACGTGTCAGAGGCAAATGGCCACGGTCAGTCGCAACAACGCGGGGAGCTACTGTGGAGGCAACCCCCCGCGCTGAGCGTTTCCCGCCCCACGACCTCGAGCACGTGGACAGTCACGTCGAATGTGACCAGGTTGGCCACAAGCAAAACACAGAACAGGAGGCCGAGAACCACGACCCTCCACTGGCTGACTCACACCAAAGACATAGCCGGTCGACGGGTGGGGAGAGCACGATGACTCTCAGAATCCCTCCCTTGCTGGTCTGAGAACTGCACGCTGCGCGAAACAATGCACAGCTGATGCAGCTCCCGAAAAGTAGAAGGAACACCAGCAAAAACCAATCTGCACCGTTCTTCGGGAGAAATGCCATCCAGGATGACACGAACGGTGTCAGCTTCAGAAAGGGTGAGGCGCAACGCTTGACGAGCTTCCTTGACTGAAGAGACATAGGCTGCCAGAGACTCGCCCCTACCCTGCGACCGATAAAATCTGTCCATGACCATCCTCTCCCTGAGTCGAATGGGAAGAAACGATGAAAGTAACTCTCGATGGAACGAGTCCACCGAGGCATCACTGGCCAAGACAGAACTCAGCAACTCCCCAACGGGACCTCTGCAATAAGGGAACACCAGACGAAGCAAGTCCCCAGCCTGCATGCCGGGCATCTCACTGTCGGAGAAAGGCCACCAGAAACTTAAGAAGCTCCTCAGGATCCATCCCATCGATCACAGGGAGATTCTGGATCATGGGCGTGAGAGGGTTAGGTAGCTTGTGGTAGCTCAGCTGCAGAAGAGCAGGTGAACCCACAGGAGCCGAAGCAGAAGGAACGGCCGCTGGAGCCGAACCACAAGCAACCCCAACAGAAACGCCTGCAGGCTCAGAAGGAGCCTCAGGCACAGTGAAAGCCGTTGTCTCAGCCTGCGGCCTCGACACGTTAGGAGAAAGTGTGAAATTAGGCCGCTGACCCAGACCCGTAGGAGTCGTGGAACCGGAGAGTGCCTGAAAAATCTCCTCAAGCCTAGATACACTCTCCAAGATCCACGCCCTATCCGATGGTTCCAACCCCGGTGCCCGGTTGACCAGCCTTAAACGGGCAAGCAGATGCCCCAAACGTGCAAGGCGGCAGGCCCGGTCACGACCCACTGGAGGTTCCAACTGCAAATCCTCTAACACCCCTTCCCAATCTTCCACCTTCCGTTTACAAACCCCCAACTCATCACCAACCTCCAGCAGGTCAGACCAATCCACCGCCGTACCCACGGACAACTGCTCCCGCAGCAACCTCCGGAGATTCAAAACATCACCCTCCGGAGTCACCCCACGCGACCTCAACTCGAAAATCAACTCCTCCTTGACTAGGAGCGCAACATTCTGCAGATAGGCCATCTCGCAAAACAGAATTCTCAACTGTACACAAAAAACGACAACTCCAGGGTCCAAGACGAACAAAACCCTCAGCCTACCGAGCCACTGCCGACCACTCCAATCCACCCATGAAACCCATTCAACAAAGTAACCAAGCGGATTGCCTAGGTTTTTTTTTTTTTTTTTTTTTTTTTTTTTTTTTTTTTTTTTTTTTTTTTTGTAAGTTAAATTATTTATTAGGATTTTCTAATTGTTTGCTTTTTAAATAATTTTTTTATTTACTATTTTTTTTTTTTTTTTTTTTTTTTTATACAATACCAAGACACCTTGACGGTAGGTCGGCCAACCATGGCCTACTAACTGGCAAACACCCACCGTCAACAACCAAGAAAGAATTAAATTTTTTTTTTTTTTTTTTTTTTTTTTTTTTTTATAGGCAACCACGCTCTGCTACCAATTGAGACCCATCCCCCCCCACCAAAGCTGGGAAGCGTGCCAACTGGGGGATGGCTCAAAACGAGTAAAGCGATGGGATCACGGGTGGCAGTTGGAGGGTCCAAAATAAACTCGGCAGGCTGAGCGAAACTAATTTATTACCAAAAAACCATCAATTAATAAATCAAAACGGCAGAAGGCCACAATATAAAATAGGCAGAAGGCCACAATATAAAATTTGCACTTAAATAACTAACAAAACACACAAAAGCTACAAGAACAACAAACTCAACAAATACCAAAATGAACAATTAATCAACTACAGAGTGTATGGCCTATCTGCAGTTTAGCCTGAGACACCCCAAAACGTAAGAAAATATTAAGCCCCAAATAAAAGTGAAAATTTAGAAAACTTTTGGATCACAACATTTAATTCGGAGCTGCCCAGGGATTCCGGCTTACTCCCTGGCCCGGTGGAATCAAGGGATGTTCGGGCTAAATTGCCGGTTTAAATGTTGTGATCCAAAAGTTTTCTAAATTTTCACTTTTATTTGGGGCTTAATATTTTCTTACGTTTTGGGGTGTCTCAGGCTAAACTGCAGATAGGCCATACACTCTGTAGTTGATTAATTGTTCATTTTGGTATTTGTTGAGTTTGTTGTTCTTGTAGCTTTTGTGTGTTTTGTTAGTTATTTAAGTGCAAATTTTATATTGTGGCCTTCTGCCTATTTTATATTGTGGCCTTCTGCCGTTTTGATTTATTAATTGATGGTTTTTTGGTAATAAATTAGTTTCGCTCAGCTGCCGAGTTTTATTTTGGACCCTCCAACTGCCACCCGTGATCCCATCGCTTTACTCGTTTTGAGCCATCCCCCAGTTGGCACGCTTCCCAGCTTTGGTGGGGGGGGATGGGTCTCAATTGTCTCTAGATGAGAGTCTTGTAGGTACCAAAAGTCACTCACAAATCCTACAGTACCTGCCAAACAAGCACCATCATCGTTGGGGAGTCAAGCTCTGGATGCTCTGTGATTCAGTTAGCAAATACTGTCTGTCTTTTGTTTGTTATAAGGGTAGCAGAGATAATATTACCAGGGATATTAATATGGGACTACCTTACAATGTCGTGAAAAAACTTTTAGATATTGGTCAATACCTAAGGAAAGGGTACCATATATTTGTGGATAATTTTTTCACAAGTATTCCTTTAGCGAAATATCTATATGACAACCTGACATTCATTACCGGTACAATGAGAAGAAACCGTAAAGGAATACTACATGGAATGAAGAACAAGTTTGCAGTTGGTCAAAAACTTTACATGCGTGATGGAAATCTGTTGATGTTAGGGTACAGAGAGAAGAAGTCCCAAAAAATCCTGTTTTACTACTGACTACTAAACATAAAGCAGAAAGTGTAGAGAGTAGGAAAAAAAAGAATCAAAACGCCTCAAACACGAAACCTAAAGTAATTGATGATTATAACAAGTATATGGGAGGTATTGACGGTTCGGACCAAATGCTGTACTGCTATTTAGATGAACGCCGGACCGTCAAGTACTGGAAAAAAGTGGTATTCAATATATTTGGCAGAATGGTACTAAATACCTATATTTTGTACAAAGAAAACTCCTCTGGAAAACTGCTAACAAGATTACAATTTACTACTGCAATCATTGAAGAACTAGTAAGAGAGTGGTTAAAGTGCCGGCAAAAAGTTTAGGGACACCCCTAAATTTATATATTTTTGCTGTTGTCCTAAAACTTTCTGCCCAATTATATATTAGTAACTTATCAATTAATTGGGCATGAAAAGTTACAATTTTCCTGAAATTTTCATTAATTTACAAGTAAGGGTTAGGAAATTATAAATTTTTTCCCATTTTAAAATTTTTGAGGATACCCCTGTTTTTTTCTAATTAAAAATGTATAATAATAAAAATACACATCTGATTCAAATGATACTTTGTACACGTATTTAGCATTAAATTTAGAATGTAAATAGCAATTATTTATTATTTACAAAAAATCACCTCTCATTTGGTACCAGGTTAACATTGCTTTAGATTGTCAGATTTTTCAGCATAAAATTCTCACATTTCAATAGCGAATATCTAGTGAACGGAGCCACTTGCAGCGGAACTGACTGTACCGTTGTGTTCCTCGCGTCATGGCGGGGCGGGGGGTCATGTGCGCGCGAATCTGTTGTTGTTCAGACGTTCCTCAGTTGTGCTGACATAACCCTACTTGTTAAGTGCGCATTTCTAGTGTTGATTTCCAAAATCATGGGTCGTTCGTGACTGTTGAAGTTAGATGGCAAATTGTTGGTATGCATAAAACCGGCATGACGTACAGAGCAATTGGAAATGCATTGAACGTTTCTAAGACTTGTGTTGAGAACACTTTGAATAAATTTAAGAAGACGGGTACTGTCATCGATGCGCCTAGAAGCGGAAATCCCCGTAAGACGACACCTCACCAAGATCGCAAGCTGCTTAAGATAAGTAAACAAAACCGACAGGCAAGTGCCCCTGACATTTTTAACGTGATAAAGAGAGATGATCCAACCTTTGATATTTCCATTCGATCTGTTTCTAATAGACTTCAGGAAAAAGGTAGGAATTCCTATTTTGCCATCCGAAAACCTCTGTTGAACCCTCTAGCCCAAAAAAGGCGTAAGATCTGGTGCCGTGAGCGACGTAATTGGTTAAAGGAAGCCTGGCGAAGGATCATCTTTTCCGATGAAAGTCGGTTTTAGCTCTTTCCACGAAGGAAAATTCGAGTACGACGCACCAAAACCGAAAAATGTTTGCCAGCATGTGTTGCTCCTGCCGTGCAACAAGGTGGGGAAACCATCGTGGTCTGGGGTTGTATAACCTCTGATGGGCCGGGAGAACTTTTTATGGTTGAAGGCTCAGTCAACAGCACATCTTACTGCAAGATCATAGGAAGAAGTCATGCATGCCCTCAGCTGCAAGATTGCTTGGTGAAAAATATCATTTTTCAGCAAGAACAATGCCCCCTGCCATAAATCCCGTCCTCAAACCTTTGGCACGGTTTGAAACGAATCAGGATGTGGAAATTATTGCCTTGGGCCAGCCCTAGAAAGCCCCTGATTGTAAATCCCTGACTGAAACATATGCGGAATACTTGTTGGGTATGCGGTTGGCTACAAATGAAGGCCTACACAAGAATGAGCTCTATCTATTATGACGCTGTCAACTCTGGAAATGACATAAGCAAGGTCAGAGTTGCAGAAGACTCTTCGTACACGATTGCCGACCCGTGTAACAAAGCTTGCTACAAGGCCAAAAGGTCGGGCCTAACGGCGCCAATAGACGATTTAAAGTTCATAGTTTCTTGTTTTTTCTCAAAATTTCCAATTTAGACTTTCATTTTTTGTTATGAATAATTTGATTAAAGCTAAAAGTTGTACTTTCGCATGCCTGTCCTATAAACTCTTTTGGCCGGCATCCTGTATATTGACAACCTGAATTCGTATTACCGGGTACACTGAGATGAAACCGTAAAGCGAATACTACTATATGGATTGAGAAGTTAGCCAGTTTGCAGACGACAAAAAAAAACCCTATCCACTTGGTCAAACATCTTTACCATGCTGATATGAAAATCGGTTTATGTTAGGGTACAGACGAGAAGACAGTCCAATAAAATGTCTACTGTTTCTACTACTGACGACTAAACATAAAGCCAGAAGTGTATGAGAGTAGGAAAAAATAGGAATCAACTACGCCCCAAACACAAAACCTAAATGTAATTGATATTATTAACAAGTATATGGTTGGTTTATTTGACGGTTCGGACAAATGCTGTACTGCTATTTAGATGAACGCCGGACCGTCAAGTACTGGAAAAAAAGTCAGTATTCAAATATATTTGGACTGCAATGGTACTAAAATACCTATATTTCGTACAAAGAAAATAAACTCCTCTGGAAAACTGCTAAACAAGATTACAATTTACTACTGCAATCATTGAACGAATTAGCAAAGTGATGTGGTCCTTGCTCCACAAGACAGCTCCTCCTATTGGTGACGGTGCAGGTGTCGGTCCTCAATATATTTGCATTTAGGATTGGAAATACTTACCAGGAAGAATGTGCCACGTATGAAGAACTGCAGTGTGTGTAGCATCTCAAAGTACAAAAGCATACTGGTGGTAACAAGGCTCAGACGTACAAGGACTATTTGCATCAATGTAAAAGGGGAGCTTAGTTTTCTGGCAAACACAGGTGGCCATTAAACTGATAATTATTTTGTAAATGTATTACTATTGTATATATTTGTTTTTATAGTGTAACTTTTTATATTGTTTCTATGTTACTGTTTTTTATTATTTGGATATGGGATTGATTTGCATCAATATAAAAAGGGAGAAAACCTCATGTTTGATCTGTTTGGCTAAACACATAGTGATCCATAAACTTAATTATCTTGTAAATTGTATAATAGATTGTAAATAATAGTTTTTCCTATAGTGTAGATACTTATTTTTATATTGTTTGTCTATGTTTACAGATTGTTACTTATTGGATATAAAACTACAGTATAAAAGATAAACATTTCTAAAGAACACATGCCAACAATGCTATAAGGTGTTCGTTTCTTACCAAATTTTGAGATAAAATAATACATGGGTGTTTTCAATAGATTTTTATATTACTAAGTCTTTTGAAGAAGTGTTTTAATTTTTGTATGTGTACTTACAATTATATGATAGATTGTCTCATATTGTAATACTGTAGTTTAGTTTATACCAAAAAATCTTGGTAAATTACACCCGAAATTATATTTTACTCTTTACTACAAACATATTATTACGAACAAAAAACTCAAGACCCGCTAATGTTAATTTATAAATAACTCTAATAAGAGAGCTATGAAGTTGTTTTAACTCAAAAGCTCTGTCAAAATGGCCTAAAAGGGCCTGGCATTCGTTCGCACACCCTTTATATGAAAATGGGTTGGATCATTTTTCTCGTTATGATACCCACAAAAAACTGTCTGGCACTGCAAAGAAAAAGGGTTAATTCGGATGCTGCAACTTATGGGTTTTGTTATTCTTAAAGGGGATGCGGGCGTAGTGAAAAAAATTTTTTTTTTTATTTTTCTAATAAGCATTTGATTTTACTCTGTGCACTCTCACTGGCATACAATGATACTCCATATACATGCAAGTTTTGTATAAGTATACATCTATTTTTAATCAATATTTTGTAGCCAGTGAATGCATGGCTAGAGGACCGAGAATTAACCTCAAAGCAGATACGCCATAGGTGTCCGTAGGCATTACACTTTGTGATAGATATGTGACACAGTCATCGACCATTTATTTGATTTTAAAATTTATATGAGTTGGATCTACCTGTAGAAAGGTCGTGGGGTTAACAGGACTAATTGTCTCAGCTGGATATGAGAAAAAAATTTTGTTTTCTTCATTGGTTAGGTAATCTATTTAGCTAACAGGTGGTTTAAATTTGAGGTTTTGACAGGTTTTGTGCCTCATAACTCCAACAATCTAAATTTGCAAAATGCCTTCAGCAATAAGAATCGTTTGGACGTAGCAAGTGTGGTTAGTAGTGTTTAGCTCTAATTTCCAACGTGTTTAATTGGGTGGTGATAAGTTCTCCTAGGCACTCTGTAACATGACCCAAGCCCAATGCCGAGAAGTTCATTAACCACTTACACCAGTTGCCAGAAAAACCACAGAGTCCCTAAGAGTAGCTCAACTTCTGAAAAAGCTGTGCTGATGCATGCTTTGTATGTTTGATCTGGGAGCCTCAAAGATGGTAATGTTGTATGTAAATAAAAGTTGTTCCGAAGTTAAAACTAAATTTAAGAGTTTGGCGCAAATGCAGGTCAATGTATAGGAAATGTTCGGCGAGGCTTGTCAATTGAATTTGTTTGAGAAGAACGTGAACAAACGAAAAGGCTTATAGCTACATCTAACTTACTTTAAAATGTACAAGCACCGTGATAAATGATAACAAATCCATTTATGAGCTTCTTAAAGGACTGAATCTAGTTTTCTATGAGATACAACCTTAGGCTAGTTTTGCTACCGCATGTCGATAGCATCGGTAAAAAGTCGCCAGGCGCACAAACTTGTTTTACTCTATTATGAACTTCCCACCCCACCAACCAAAGTTTAATAGTCCGTCTGTCCCACGTGAAGAGGCTTACACGTTTGATTTTTATATGATTTCGCCCATTTTCCACCGAACATATTTTCAAACTCTACACAATTCATTAAATATGTTTTAAAATTATTCTGTACAAAATTACAGCTTCTCTAGAAAACCATGTAGAAAAACAAAATGGTGGCATTTTGAAAATTTACATCATTTTGACTTCCTATCAAAATTCATTTCTTGTATTACCGGATTTTATTAATGAGTTGCAAACAGCAGCTTTAATAACGCTGGTTGCTTACTCAGAGTTTTTGATTACCACCTGAGTAAAGCCAAGAAGGCGTGGAAGTGGGAATATATCTCTTTGCTAGAAACTGGAAGTATCTCCTAAAAAAATTACTCTAGAGATATCATTGATGATGGAAAGATATTTCTGGCCTCGACCTATGCGCACAATGCCTCCGCTCTCTCAGGTAACCGAAATGTCACTGAGGAAGGCCCTTAGTGAACTTGAAACTGGCTTTCAAAGTCTTTAGCTACAGAGATTATACTAGGAAAATCTAAATTTAATCGCGCTACACAATTTCACATAGTCCTTAATCTCTCTCTCTGGAAGATCTATCCGGACTGGAGAGTGGAAATTTTAGTTTCTTTGTATAGAATTTGTGCGTTTTCATGAGCTAGATCCCTGATTGGCAAACAATAATTGTTTTTTTCAGACGAGTCCACTTTGAGTACCGCAATGGTGTATGTAAATAGACACTCAATCGAGCTAATTATATTAGAACACCGCCAACGTCCACACATCTCTTGAAGCAGGGCTCAAACTAATATCCAGAACGGTTAGTACATGTCATTGGGCAGCTGTACAGTTTGTAATGGCGACGCTATCGTTAATCGACATATTGCGCACTGTACAAAATGAACTGGGTAATAGATATGCACAGGTTTATAATCATCGTGAACAAGTAGTTTGCTCCTCATTTTACATTTCCAAGAAATGGATCCTAAGCTCAATCTTCCATCAAGATGGTGCTCACCTCGTCCCAATTTGTAAATCCTGGTCAAGCATTATTAAATGACAACTCTTCGTTGGCCATTGGATTGGTCGTGGAAGTGATGTTTTAGATTGGCCCACCCCGATTCCAAGATTTAACTGTGTGTTATGTCTTTCGGTTGGGAGCTACTTAAAGTATACAAGCGTTTTTACCGTAGCTTCCAATAATGATGAGGAAATAAAACAATTAACCTGAAGAGGAAAGTCTACAGTGAAAATGTCCAGTTTGTCTTTCGGAAAGCCTAGCTGCGATTCATTTTTATAGGCGCTGTTATTCTCAGAGTGTGTCGCTGTGGATGGACTTAAAAAGTTCGAATAATTTTGGGAACGCTTTTAACAGTTTTTTTTTCGGAACTTTAGAAGAGAAGTTTGGGCTACTGTTCTAATTTTCTTGAATTTAAATGACTCATTTTTTCTAGAATATGATAATAACTGTAATTTTTACAAAAAAAATCGACGTGTTTTCTTGTCTGCTTTCAAATGTAATAGTTTCAAATGCCACCATTTTGTTTCTACTATTTTCTAGAGAGCTGTAATTTAACAGAATATGTTTTTAACAACTTATTTTTAATGAATTCGTGTTGAGTTTGAATATGTTTCGGCGGGAGAAAAATGGGCAAAACAAAATTTTTTTTTTTGAATATAAATTCAAACGTGTAAACCTCTTCGTGGAGACACCCCGTATACAACAAGTAATCGAGAGAACTGTTATTTGTGATGTTGCACACAGGTGTCTATGGTTAATGCAAGACAATGTAAGCTCATTACAGAAAATGATAGGGGATGGGGATAATAATTGTAGTCATTTGGACAAGCACATGCGCAGAAATGTGGTATTTACGTCGCTAATTTGCGGCGTTAACTGTTTCAAGTCTTGACATTGGTAAAGTTCTAGATGGTGGAGTGTATGTCCTAAGTATTGCTTTTATTGTAAGGGGATAAATCGCTCGGAAAAACCTGAAGGATGTTCAAAGAAAAATTCACAGGGGAAGCAAGTGGTCGGCATGGAGATTCTGTGGGTCGTTGACCAAATAATCTAACATGAACGAGATCGAGTTCCGAATCAAAACCGGGCGCATAGAGTACGTAAGTTATATAGGTGATGGGGGACAAGCTCCTAAAGCTTTTGGAAACAATAAAAGAGATGAAAAACCCTTATGGGAAATTATGCTGGAAATAAAGAAATATGAAGTGCATTGGGCATGTACAGAAAGAGGATGGGAGGACCGCCTTCGACGACTCAAACATAAAGAATGAATGGTTAATTTTATTATCGGATGGTGTAAACATCTCGCGGTAAAAGGTCGATTTGACTGAATCAATGACAATAAATGCAGCACTCCAAAGTTACTATGCGAAATGTAATCAGAAAATACACTGTGGAAATATTTAGATGTAAATGAAAAATCGCTCTGAGGTACCTACCTCACCCTTATCAAGTAGATTGGGTGTCAATATTTTTCATACCATCAGTTATCAACTTTAACAGAAATCAACACACGGTCTCGGCCTTTGTCACCGAACTGGCAATGGAGTCATGGTGTAAATACAATCGCAGTAAGATCTCCTAAAAACTAATCCACCTGAGGTTCAAAATAAGCCTACCTGTTTCAGTTATGGATGCTCAATAAAAACCACTTTACAAAGGACTTAGCTCATTCCTAGTTTTACTAAGCTCACAAATGTGTGCATGCGAAAAACGCAAAACCTCAAAATGTATCCTTCATATATGATTTGGGACCCGCAGTACCGAAGACGCTACATTTGTACGGCATACATACATTGAAACTAGGTGTCCTGGATGCTGCTGTTTGTGCTAGTCATATGATGGAGATCTATAGACAGTATATTTGTGATTCTCCAAAAATAACCTGTGGGTTACCGCTGTGGCGGAAACTGTTGCTGTGTTTTAATAAACATCGATATAACGTTTCGCGTGCGGAAAAGTGGAACGACGTGATAACTTCTAAACTTGGAAAAAACGAGTCCAACATGAGAAGAGCAGCCATGAATAGATAATCAGCTGGAGGGAAAATGACGGAGGGATCCAGATTGTGACCCAGATATGGATATGCCGAGCTCACTAATGTCTATGGGATAAGTGTCTTACTCAGATCTGCATTACTATAACCAAGTGACTGTGACTATGATAATGCAATATTACTGAAAACGTTGTCGTTTTTTTCGCTCACAATCCGCCAGGTACCACTTTTCTCCTGTGTCCACTTGTCTCTATTTGGCTGAAAATGTTTACTGGACAGGGTGTGTCATACGGTTGCATTGGACAGTAAATATAATAAAGTGTTATAGAAAAATTCCTTCATAACAAAAAAGTAAATTAAATTTGTTTCCGTGTCAAAAAAATTATTTAAAAAATTAACATATAAAACCAAATTTCATAAAACCCCAATCTGGTTTGTACATAAATGATTAAACTCCTTATTATACATTCTTATCAAGACTATATTGTTTCTGGAAACTCAATTTTATGTGTAGCCATTTAATGGTTTTTATGTCTATGCGTACCTGAAAAATGCCGATTTTCCCGATTTAACTTGGGCGGGATAGGCACTACACATCGGCTCCCCCCTTAATTAGGTTCTTCCTAAAAAAGGAATCACCATGTTGGAGACTTTGAATATTCAAGGGATAATTGTGTAACAAAAACCTTGTTTCCTGTTTTACGTCTACAGATGCTGTATAATATGGAATAAGCTATGAATTAAAAACACTCCATAGAAAACAATAGCGACTCCATTGGACGTTTGATGTTATAATGGATAACTGTGTGTTGAGTAAATGGGTAGGAGACCTATTACTAAGATTGGTTGGGTTAGGGGCCTTGGTAGAGCTGTCTATGCTACATGTGTGTTGGACTAGTGTGGAATGACACAACTAAAGGCCTTATGTTATATTGTGTCTACTTAGGTAGGTAAGTCTCTGTATGTTATCTCGTACGGTTGAGTGCTGTCGCAATAAGTTTATGGGCGACGGTGCTACTGGCTCATATGTGGTTTATAAAAGATGACTCGTCCGTTGAGGGGGCTAGTGGGATAGGAGGGTCGCTTACTATTGGGTTTAAGGAAGGGTATGAGTGCTTGGTAGGTGGTTTGATGCAGTTGACTTACTGGATAGGTAAAATGGGCAATTCTAAAGGTTCAAATGCAATGCGAGAGTTATGGGATCATACAGAGGTCACAGTGTGTTTACTTGGTGGGAGGGTTAGTCAATAAATCTTTGTGATTTATGAGTTTGTGTGGTCTCGCTATGTGTGTGTGTGTGTGTGAGTGTGTGTGTGTGTGTGTGTGTGTGTGTGTGTGTGTGTGTGTGTGTGTGTGTGTGTGTGTGTGTGTGTGTGTGTGTGTGTGTGTGTGTGTGTGTGTGTGTGTGTGTGTGTGTGTGTGTGTGTGTGTGTGTGTGTGTGTGTGTGTGTGTGTGTGTGTGTGTGTGTGTGTGTGTGTGTGTGTGTGTGTGTGTGTGTGTGTGTGTGTGTGTGTGTGTGTGTGTGTGTGTGTGTGTGTGTGTGTGTGTGTGTGTGTGTGTGTGTGTGTGTGTGTGTGTGTGTGTGTGTGTGTGTGTGTGTGTGTGTGTGTGTGTGTGTGTGTGTGTGTGTGTGTGTGTGTGTGTGTGTGTGTGTGTGTGTGTGTGTGTGTGTGTGTGTGTGTGTGTGTGTGTGTGTGTGTGTGTGTGTGTGTGTGTGTGTGTGTGTGTGTGTGTGTGTGTGTGTGTGTGTGTGTGTGTGTGTGTGTGTGTGTGTGTGTGTGTGTGTGTGTGTGTGTGTGTGTGTGTGTGTGTGTGTGTGTGTGTGTGTGTGTGTGTGTGTGTGTGTGTGTGTGTGTGTGTGTGTGTGTGTGTGTGTGTGTGTGTGTGTGTGTGTGTGTGTGTGTGTGTGTGTGTGTGTGTGTGTGTGTGTGTGTGTGTGTGTGTGTGTGTGTGTGTGTGTGTGTGTGTGTGTGTGTGTGTGTGTGTGTGTGTGTGTGTGTGTGTGTGTGTGTGTGTGTGTGTGTGTGTGTGTGTGTGTGTGTGTGTGTGTGTGTGTGTGTGTGTGTGTGTGTGTGTGTGTGTGTGTGTGTGTGTGTGTGTGTGTGTGTGTGTGTGTGTGTGTGTGTGTGTGTGTGTGTGTGTGTGTGTGTGTGTGTGTGTGTGTGTGTGTGTGTGTGTGTGTGTGTGTGTGTGTGTGTGTGTGTGTGTGTGTGTGTGTGTGTGTGTGTGTGTGTGTGTGTGTGTGTGTGTGTGTGTGTGTGTGTGTGTGTGTGTGTGTGTGTGTGTGTGTGTGTGTGTGTGTGTGTGTGTGTGTGTGTGTGTGTGTGTGTGTGTGGTTGTGGTTGTTGGTGTCGGTGTTGTATTATAGAAATTATGTAGATGCTTTCTAGTAGTCCTCATGTGTGGGAGCGGTAGTTGGGTTCTGTCTACTTGATAAATGTGTGTGTTGGGCTAAGTGCGGTGGTTGTATAAGTTGTATGTTTGGTAGGTAGCGTAATTCCATGATGTTGTGAGGTAAATCCAAGGTTTTGTGTAATGGGTAGATCTCTTAGAGTCTATCTGTGTGGTTGAGTAGGTGGCGCCTGGTCAAGTCAAGATGGGGTGGATGTTACGCGTAGGTAGGTAGGAAGGTGGTTCATGTACGTATGGAGGTTTTCATAAGGTTTTATGTAATGGTTTTGGTGGAGATGATCACTATGCAGAAGGTGCTTGTTATGTTGAGTAGGTGGTTGGACTGCGCTAAGTCATGATTTTATGGTGTGTGGGTCCGTTATGTTTAATAGGTGGTTATACTCATAATGTATTGCCTTTTTGTGCGGTGGTTACGAGTCGTATGGTTAGCGAGGATGGTTGTTCATGATTGTTAGGAGTTGTGAGTGTCAATCAAAGCGGCTTTATGTAATGGGTAGTTATCCTGTAGTGTATCTTTATCGTCCGTGGAGTTGAGGTAAGTGGACATGGTCAATGAGATTCTTGTATGTTAAGTAGTTAGTTCTGAAAAACTGTCTTTTTTGTGTATGGAGGGTGATTCGTCTATCAAGAGTGGTCTGGATGTTATCGTAGGGTAACAGAGATAGGTAGGTTGTTCATGTGTGTTCGGTGAGTAATCTCTATCTCAAGGTTTCTATGTAAATGTTCTCTCGTGGAAAAGCAGGTGTATCAGACGGTGACTTGAGAATGTGAGTGGGTGGGTGCTGTTAGTCATGAATTCCTTATGGTGTGTAGGTACGTATAGTTAAATAGCCGTGAGTTCTATACTTGTATGTCGTGTTTTTGATGGTCGTGGTCAAGTTTGTATGTTTGGTAGGTATGTATTGAGCAATGAACGGTTGTGAGTCAATCAAAGGCTTTATGTACATGGGTTGTGTGCGTAGCAGTCTCATTCTGTGTGTTGAGTAGGTGGAAGGTGGTAAGTCAAAATCTTGGTATTGATATAGTTTGGTGTGATGTGCGTATCGTCTCTTTATGTTAAGTAGGTAGTCTGACAACAGTCTTTTATGGGGGGGAGGGAGTGATTGTTTATTTGTTTAATACGCAAACTGTGTGATCAATCTAGTACCACAAGCATTCGTTAACAAGTGCGGGCTTAAAATGTGAACTTTATAGAGAATTGGTTTACTATTGGCTACTTCCCACTTTGTCAACTGTTTGGAGTCATGTAGTAGTAAATGCAAACCCAAAATAAATAATTATGTAGGTTAAACAATTATTTACAAGTGTTACATCAGTTTTGTACGTTATTTGAGCTCAAACTGGGTTTATAAAGGTTCCATAAGAGTATTTTAAAAGGAATTTTTTTTTATTTTTTAGGCAAATATCGTTGTTATGACACTGCATCTTAATGCTTTTAGGGAATTATAACATATTTTGTACAACAAATAACCCTATTTATGGACATTTTAACTACATTTTAAAGGGGGGTTTGGAGATTTCTATGTTGGTAGTTCTTGCTTGATCTGAGACATTTTCCCAACAATTATTTTTTTTATGTAAAGTTTTCTGAAATTTGTATGTATCTTTGATTTTTTTTACTTTTGAACAGAATTTACTCTTCTTTTAGAAAGTTTTTTAAACTGACATTTTGTTTGAAATAAAATCAATACTACGTGGTTTGGGTTCCATGTCATAGTTTCCCTGACTATTGTGTTGTTAATTAGATGATTTTATCAAAGGGTCCAGCAGCCTTAGTTAGTTAACAAAAACTAAACTCGTTCATCTACACTCATTCAAGACCCATACCTGTAAGATTAAACGTCTCAATACAGTAAGTAATGGTTAGAGAATAATACTACGGCGTATATAAAGGTGAGGAATCACCTTGTGTTTGAGATTATGACACTTAATTTATCATATGTTTGTGGATATAATAATTATTATTTTAAGTTTAGGTTGGTTAACATACAATAATTCGGTAGACTTAAGTTAGGGTATCTCTTGACATCTATTTCAGTGTGACTTAACGAAAACTTGTATTGGGTGTAGTGATGTAAGCCCTCTACTTGGAGGTAATGTGTTGATGGGGAATGTAGGTTGTTAACTTTATTTTGTGACTTCAATGTGTATGAATGTAATTTGATATGGTTATTAAGCTATAAATGTTATACATATTGTTTAAAAATCCTCCCTTTAAACTATAAAAACTTTAGAAATACGGTATAATTTTTGATGTACGATCTCTCATTATTACACTTTAAGATCGAGTGTAATGTGTTGGCATGTAAAAAGTACGGAATTTACAACAAAAAAAAATGGGATAAAACTTTTTTAAAATTAAGTTTACTCGTAAAAATTTTTAAATATAAAAGCACACCAAATTATTGAAAAAGGTTCTATGTATTACGTATGATAATTGATAATAACAAGATATAAATTGATTTTACTAAATAAAAAACGTGGGTGTGTAAATAAATTATTATTGCTCTTTTTTTGGTAATTGTATTCAAGTTTACACCCGGTTTTGGTTCGTCCTGAGAATTGACGGATTCTAGTTCGGGACAGAACATCCATAATGTGAAGTCATAGTTTCCTTTGGCTCATAGCCTTTTTTTATCTGAGGCTACATTGGAAATGGTTTTAAACGTTTATAAGGAGATAGTCAATACCATTTTATTTAGTGAGGGCAAATAAAGTACTGTGTGATTAGTCTTGAATCGTCTTTATAAACTAAATAAAAAAAATGAAGCTGTGAGATCCAAATCATTGATTTAGGCCTATTAATTACGCCAACAGAAAAGTTGGTTGTAAAAGCCTATTAGATATTATTCTAACTGACTTAGGCCTGGCTAAGCCTGCATAGTTTATTAAAAGGTAAACTTTTGCATATTATGAAAAAACCCTTTAATGTTGTAAGCTATTCAGGAATTAGGTATACATTATTTCCATTAACATTTGTAAGATACTTAAAAATTAAGGTGGAAGTCTAAATAATTAAAGGTGTTTTAAGTGGTTAATTAGTGGTTAATTGAGTTAATATTCTAAATTTGGACATCAACAATTTATCAATGACAGAGTTAAATAAAATTTTTTTTAGCATTAAAGAAAAACGGATCCAAAAGTATTTTTTACACTAACACATTATAGTCTGCCGCTAATCCTAACGTTTTTAGGCTACATGTCTAGTAATTACACTAATAAAACAAACACTCTATAGGTTTTAAACGCAGCTATACACATGGTTTAAAAAGTTTTTAAAAAATTTATTGAAGAAGACATCAAATGTCAGACCCCTTACTGACAATCAGATTTTTAGATCCTTTTAGATTATTGAGTCTTTGTAGCAATGATATTTGAAGGGGTGAGAAGCCAAGGGGTACAAGTGACTTTTTGGTTTTTTTGAGTTAATTTCAAAAACCTTATCCAAGTGCATTAAAATGTTAGGGGCCCAAGCGGTATAAGTACAACTCCGTCAAGTGCGGGAGATCTAGCGGCAAAACAGAAAAATACTGCCGGGCAAGACGGTTTTGGTTGGACGCCAAGGGATCCAAGTCACTTGTACCCCTTGGCATCCAAAACTCCCTGCAGACATTCGCCTCATTTAGTTTTGCTGTTCACATGGATAATCTACTGTAACTCCAGAAAATGTCCGAAGAAAGTATCCCAAGCCTTTTTTGGAGTTAAGTTTATAAGTTTAATTGATCTAAAATAGTTTCCTAAACTGTGTTTTCATCACTAATTTGTAATAGTTTGCCTGGTTTATACTTTTAAAATATGAAGCTGACCTGTAAAAATTTTAAGGTTATGTTTTATTTCATTTAAAATTTAGTGTCAAAGTAATTTATTTTATTTCAAAGGGTGATATAATTTGTATTATATACTGAGTTTTACTTCCAGATGACCCGTGATGAAGATCCTGATTTCAATCCATTCAACGAAAAACTCAAGCCGACAGTTCCGAAGAGGGTGAGCCTAGTTCTTAATTTTAATTCTCAATTGGAGATCATAAGCTTTTTGAGGTAGATTTGAGATGAAGGTTGAATTGTGAGACTACAAGATTGTAGTGATTTTACCCCAGGGTAAAAATTCTCTTGAATTTCAAGAGAAATGCCGATTTGTGTAGTTAATTTTTTCCTCTTAAGGGTTTTTAAGCCGGCAAACGGATAATCCCAGATCCATAGGCCTAGTTGCCTAACAAAACCTCATGTCAAGCCAAAACAATTATCTAGAGATTCCCAAGCGACCTTTTTTATGAATGTTGGGTCTATATTATATTTTATAGAACATATATTATAAAGGAGCTATTTAACAATCGAGGTTAATACAAGATAGGCTAAATTTATACCAGCCCTTAAAGTAGGGTTACAGTAGTTTAGAGCTTTCGTTGTAAAAAAAAACACTGTTTCTACATGAGTCTTTCGACAAAATAACGACTAAACCCCAAACCATAATTTATTGATATTAAAATGTCAATGAACTCAATTATACCGTTGTTGTTAATTATAGGAGGAGTTGAAGGAGAAGAACAGGCCCCGGAGGGTAGAGGAAGAAGAACCCCTTTAAGCGGACGAAGCACCCTGGAAGGAAAAGGACTAGACGAAGGAGACATGGAAAAGGACAAAATCTTCAAATTACGAAATTTGGGGCAGGATATACAGACCGAAAGGTATTGTACACACAAAAAAAGAGCTTAAGCCTTTTAACCATTTAATGTCGTTACAAATGTAATGACAAAATTTTATGAGGAAACTAGACAAAATTCTTTGACGATTACTGGGGATTGGGTAGCTGGGAGCTACAATCTTCTTTTTTGAAAACTCGGCTATTATTATAGGTGAGCCCAAATAGAAAGGAAAAATGGCATGTCCATGGTTTAAAACCTGTTCCTGTCAGTACCATCTAGGTAATGTCAGGGTTTGTAAAGAGTTTCTTTTTAAAGACTTTAGATGTTTTCCCCAAAAACGAGTAACTAATGTTGCTACTAAGAAAAAAAAATCTGACAGGAATATCCCCTCGAGACAAAAGAGGACGTAAAGTTCCTACCAATAAAACTGTCCAGGAAAAAACTGACTTGGTGAAGGAGCATATTGCTATGTTTTCCAAGGTACTCCAGTCCACTATTGTCGACAGCAAGCACCAAACAGAAAATACCTTGATAAAAAACCCAAACATTAAAAAGGTGTATGAATGCTACAACTTGTCTGTGAAGAAAGGGGCGTGGAACCTACTACTTTATCTTATTACAGGCACATTTTTTAACACCTGTTTCATCTTTCTTTCCATCGACCACCACAGACATTGGGAATACTTGTGATAAACTTCGAAAATAACATTGAACAAAGGAGATCAAGAATCAAGCAAGCTGCTATCACAGCTAAAGAATTTCACCTCCCTCAAGCTGAAAGTGCCAAAAACCGAAATGGAGCACGCGAAAGAAGAAAATAAAGGTGACCCAAGCCATGTGGCGATATGTTTTGACCTTCAAAAATGTTGCCTACCCCAATACTAACTTGCACAAAGGTTTACTACTCCGTCAACTTTGGACCTATAATTTCAAAAGTCCATGACATCGGTACTGATAATGCGTTCATGTTCATGTGGATGAAGCACAAGCTTCTAGAGGGTGTGAAGAAAGTTGCGTCCTGTTTGTCGCAGTTCATAAAATCATTGCCTCCAAACGTTACACACTTAACAGCTTTCAGTGATAACTGTGGGGGGCAAAAAAAAAGTCACATTACTGTGAAATTTTGGTTTCATGTTGTTAATACAACTAACATTGAGACGTTGATTTGAAATTTCTGCTTACTGGCCATTCTTACAACGCCTGTGACAGGGATTTTGGTAAAATTGAAAATATGAAGAGAAACACGAAGAGGGGCGTTTATGTGCCTGATGATTGGGTGGAAATCATTGCAGGAGCCAGCAAGAAGTTCTTAGTAAAAAGATGTCGGATGAAGATTTCATTTCCCTGGATACCATTCACAAGTACTTTGTGAAATCTGTGAAAGGTATAAGTAAGATGCAGTGGCTACGATTTGGGAAGGACCACCCTTGGACTTTGTTCTATAAAACTACCTTCAATAAAGACATGCCGTTTTCTGAATACAGCATGATAGCCAAAAACCCAGGAAGGGTTCCGACCCAACTGCCACAGTTGTCTAAAAAAATGGACAAAAAGAAAATTAAGGGCCTCCAAGTTCAAAGATCTACTTAATCTACTCAATTTGTACCTCCGATTCACCACAGATTTTACAGATCTCTAGACTACCAAGGAAATTCCCCTGACACGACAGGGTCAATCAAACAATCAGACCAATGAGGATTCAAGATGAAGATGCGTTTGGATTGGAAAATGTGTACGCAGTGATTCAGAATGATTATTTAGGATAGAAGTTACTTTTTGTAATACAGTTTGGTTTTAGTCCCTTTTTAAGATGTTGTGATCTTAATTTTTCCCAACTTCCTTGGAAGCCAAGGGGTACAAGTAACACTTCTTATCATAAAGTAGCAATAACATAAAAATTAAAAAATTTAAAAAAATTCAAAAAATATGTTTTTTTGACCCCCATGAGGTACCAGGCAGCAAAACTATGCAAACTTTACTCACAATGATAGTGCCTGTATTTGATTATATTTAAAATAACTTTTAAACTTAGTTTTTTCAAATTCAATTTGAGTCACTTATTCCCTTGGCTTCTATCCCTTCATTTGTTTGTGATGGTCTTTTTAAAAATTTTTGCAATTCTTTTCATTTGTAATAAAAGGGGCATTCATCATTTATAGAAAGTCTATTAAAAAATAACAAACTTGAAGCCCTGAAAGATACTTAACAACTGAAAAAATCAAACAAAGAAGAGATGATTCAAATACATGGTGTTTGCGGGACTATAATACCAATAATTCTTTCGTTTTGTTTAAAAATAGACGAAATTTTGGTAAGGTTGCCGGGTCATACGTGTTTGTAATGAAACTAACTTTTTTCAATTGGTAGGTTAAGTAAAATCTGTATATTTAAAAACCACCCCACTTTATATTTTGATAGGAAAAATATATAAAACTGACCTCAGCTGATATCACAAACTTGACCTATTGGGTTAACATGTGCTTGTTTATACACGTAGAGTGTCCATTGCGGTGCTGTTTAAATAGCAAAAATATAACACTGCCCTCAAAGGTCAGCCTGTGTTGCGAGAGAACTCTTGGAACTGCCAGTGCCCCGAGCGAGGTAGTGAGATAGGGGTTGTGAAATGGTAGTGAATTAGTCCTGCAGACCTTTGTAAGTACAGTTAAAGTAATTGAGGTTGAATAGTTCGGTTAGGCATTTAGGGCTCTAGGGTAAAAGTGTATGAAGTTAAGCTAGCGTGTTAGGTTTAGAGAATGTAAGGTGTGTTTGATACGAAGTTAAGCTGAAGTAGATGGTAGCTGAAGGTAAGAGCGCATGTTAACAGAGTAAATTTTTTAAAAGTTCAGAACAATTTGAATTTTAAATTAATTTAAATGGGTTAGGCTAACAGTGAATGTTATATAATAAGGTTGGTAACAGGGTATTTTATATAAATAAAAAAATAATTTAAAAAGGATAGGATAACAGTGTTTTTACAAATTATAAACAGATTGAATAAAAAGAATTGTCCCTTCATTTTTGTATAAATAATTAATTAAAAACGTGTATTGCGGGTTGCCTTGAGTGTTAAGTATGTACCCAACTGTGATTAGATAGATAAGTACAAGGGGAGCATAGGTGGGTAACGATGTATGTTATTGAAAGCCCTAGATTTAGTAACCGAAAGATAAGAGGGATGTTAACTGTGTATTTTTTAAAAGTTGAGAAAAATTAAATTAAAAAGTGGTCTAACAGTACGTGTGAGAAAGTTACTTGTAAAGTAGGGAGGTAACCAATCAGAAACGTGGCATTTGGGTGTGCGCCCAAAACCCGCAGACGACGCGTTCGAAGGTAGCCGACAGTCGCCGGGAAAGTATACGAAAGTATTTTATATAGTTTAAAATGTAAATGACCACCATCTTTTGCATTTTATATAGTATAACATGGAAAAGGTTAAGAGTGCATTTTGTATAGTATAACGAGTGAATTTGAGAAGGGGAATTTTCACGGGACTTCCCTTCCAAGGCGCCATGTTTCCGAAAGGATGCGCTTAGTTTTGCCACAAGGTGCGCTGCGGTCGATCGGATTGGGGGCGC